>CM077153.1:296151846-296397778 GCA_039583875.1 Platanthera guangdongensis
TGGCCTTAGGCTCAACAACCTAAATTAGTGCAAAGTAACACTCCACACCCTTCCGAACATCCTTGACGACCTGTAGTGCAGACATCAACATCCCGCCTACTCCTTGCATACCCGCGAACTTTGTCTCCTGTTTGGTATTTTGGCCCAACGTGATTTATTTGGACTGGCAATCAATCATGGCATGCTGCTCTGCAAGCCAATCCATCCCAAAAATCACATCGAATTCCGATATTGGCAAAACAAATGTAGTCAAACTGAAATCCTGACTTCCTATTTGAACCGCCACATTGCAAGCTTGATCCGCAAGCATCCAACAGCCATTCGGCAACACCACTCTGACGCTATCTGTCTTTGCACGACTGGGTATCCCAAGCCGCGTTAAAAAGTCACTAGACAGAAAAGAATGCGATGCACCCGTATCAAACAGTGCTCGCGCCAGCGTGTCCCGAATCAGCACAAAGCCTGTGACAAACATGTCACACACAAACCGCAAACATAGATAGACTAAGCAAAGCATACAAACAGTAGCATATGCAAAACTAAACTCATACCTGTGACCACGTCACTCTGCTTGATGGCCTCCTGTAGGCCAAGATTGTAGACCCGGGGTTGCGCCTGCGAGGCAGAGGAATCCACCACCGCCTTTCCTTTTTTAGCATAAGATGCACCCGCCTTCTTTTCACTCTTTGACGGCATCCGACAATCTCGCGCAATATGCCCCATCCGGCCACAATTGAAGCAGATACGAGTGTCTGGCTTGGAGGTAGCCCCTGACGTTGCTCCCGTTGCAACTGATGAAGGAACTTGTCCACTAGGCTTGGACTTCTTGCCCCATCTCTTCTTATAAAATGGTTTTCCCGATCGGGGCGCCTTCCACTCCGGTTGCGTCACAGCCAAAGCTCTCTTCCCTTGCACCCTTTTCATATCCTTTTCCAATGCGCTCGCAGTGTCAACCAACGCTTGAAAACCTTGGTTCACCGAACTTGACACAAGGAACCTCAGCTCGTCCCTCAGTCCTTCATAGAACCGATTGGTCTTCCTCTATTCATCAGCAAATATCGAACCCGCATAGCGCCCAAAGCGAGTAAATTCATGCAGGTATGCGTCAACACTGCCATCACCTTGTGTTAACCTTTGGAATTCATTTTCCATGGCTATCCGTTGAGCCGCAGGAAGGTGCTTCGCTAGGAAGAGCCGGGAGAATTCTTTCATCGATACTTGGGTTAACGGACGACCCGCCAAGTGATGCAACTCCATCTCATCCCACCACAATCGAGCTTCTCCTTCAAGCAAGAAGGTAACTAACGTAACTTTCTGATACTCCGCCGTTCCAATCGCCGTCATCAATCGCTTGACGCGCGATAGCCAATCCTCAGCCTGCGTCGGAGTTCCCGCTCCCGAGAACGTAGGCGGATGGAAACTCATAAACCACGTTAGCTGCTTCTCAGCTGCTCGAGGAGCCATATCCACTACAGGTTCCGGCCTTGCCGCCACCTGTTCTGGCCTCACAACCGCTTGTTCCTGCCTAATTGGCTGGCCTTGGATCATGGTAAATAAAGCCTCCGCAACTAAACGCACATTTTCCGCAGACGGTGGAGGTGTAGGCACCGCATCTGGTGTCGTACTTTCATCAGAATGCTGAGGCTCAGACGGCCCAGCTACACTTCGTGTCACCTAAAGGTGGACAAGACACACACATTAGCGGTTGTACCCAAGCAAACAACACAAAATAAGAACATGCAGGTTCCTTAAACACATCAAGTTTGCATTCCTATCATGGACATTCAGGAGTTCATTCGTAGACTTTGGTTTGCACAAACACGTGCTCGCCACCCCACAAAAGAAGTCGGCCACGACTTCGAGAGGTAAAGACCAAGACAACCGATACCAAAAATGTAACAACCCCATCCGTTCATATGATATATTCTAGAAGGTCCGGCCGGGGCCCCACATGATATATCACAAAACAGACGGTGAAGGTACATGATGATACCAGAGTAGCGCATCGTACGTATCACAAGCATTTTAGAGGAAGTCGATCCTACAACTTGAACTCCTCATGAATGTCCAAACATAAAACTCCACATTTTATACGATATAGGAATGTCTTACAACACGTACAACTAGTTGGCCTTATGGCCTTACATGGCTATCAAATAGTGGCCTAAATCAATTGGCGCGCAGGCCGGCCACATGAAAAGAAAATACACAAAAGCAACACATATAGCCTTCGAGGGCTAGCAGTAGCAGCAACAACATCATGAACATCAGCCTTTACGTGTCCCGCTTGGCTCGCCAGTACCTGTACAGGGACAATCCACCCAACGGTGGCAAACAAAAGCAACGGTCAGCGTTCAGCTGACCAAATTATAACGACCCTACCCCTTTTCTCGGGGCAGCGGTACTCTTCCCTGCAAGCATATCATATCACAGTATGGCAATATATCTTATCAAAATGTGCTTTCACGCACACAAGCCATCACAACCGTTCGCCACCCGGCCCAACGGTCCGTGCACTCAGGGCACATTCTTGGTGTTCTGGCAAAGCTCTTGCCCACCACCGTATCAGGGTCATCACCCAACGGTAACTCTCTTGAGCATTTACTTCATGGCGTGCAGCCAGAGTTAGTCTTCGTACATCGGGATGGCCCGTAGCCCCCCATTGTGTCATGGCGCGCAGGCCGAAGACTCTTGTTATGTGCTCCAACAGACCGCACCTTTTGGTCTCACGTCGGACGGACATAGCGCAGGTCAGATCCTCCACCCCCCGTTGCTCAAATCGCCTTGCCTTCTCCGAGTACAACGTACTCATGGCTATATCAAAGGCGCGGGTCGGTCTCACCAATCCTGTTCTTGGCATTCAAGCCTGGGTATTTCTCGATACCCACTTTCTTAGCACAACAGCGGGTGTTTCCTGGGCCTCCCAGTACTTCCTGTGACTCTCTTCACAGGTGGACACCGCACAATCACAAATGTCAGGGGTATTTCCTGGCTACCATGCTATTACTTCCTGTTACTCGCTTCACAGGTGGACACCCTACGACATCAAGCATCACAAAGGGCCTTTCCTGGTCACACCAGTACTTCCTGTACCTCATTCACAGGTTGGACCCAAAAACATACCACGGCTATTTTCCTGGGCTACCACCCCAGTACTTCCTGCTACTCCTTTTCGCAGGCATAACTCGTTGACTCCTTAAACTACACGTTTCGCACGGAGTCGTCTCCGGTTCGTATGCAACATCACCAATCCAGACCAACCTGTCCAGATGGGCTTCACACATCATGCCTATTCCGTACTCCATTTCTGGATCTATATGCCAACAAAGGGGATTTCATGAATCACCCAACGACTCCCGAAATCAGCCACCTCTTGGTGGGGGAATCACAAAGATATGCTAAAAGGAAGCCTTCACATGGCTAGGAAGAAAAGTCGTTACCCTTGACGACCGCTTCGGTGCCATGAACTCAAAGCTTGCTTGAAAGACTCGCAAGAGCGTTTCCTCCGCAACGCCGACTTCGGATCTCTTGTCGGTAAACCGCAGCACCACCAGCAGCAGCCCCCTTTCCTCCTCCTCCTTCTTCTTCCTCTCCTTCTCTCTTAACTTGAAGAAAGATCAAGGCCAAGAAAAATGAGAATAACTTCTCAGATTTCGGCCTTTAGGAAAAGAGGAAAGAAGCTCAGCCTTTGGATCCAGACTGAAGGAATGGACGGCCACGATTTTGCCAAAAACACTGATTTTGACCTGACACGGCCTGTGACACGCCCGTGTCCCAGGCCGCGTGCCTCAAGCGGTGGTCAACCGACCTATCCAGACCAGTGACACGCCCACGGAATACGCCCGTGTCATGGGCCGTGTCACCCAACACGCCTTCGAACACGCCCGTGTCTGAGGCCGTGTGCCTGGGCGAAAAAAATCCCAAAACATCCCGAGACTTCACACGGCCTGTGACACGCCTGTGTCCCAGGCCGTGTGCCCAGACACGGTACGAAGACACGCCCTATCGAAATCCTTCGTCGGTCTGAGTTCGTCGACCTGATCTGACACGCCCTGTGACACGCCCGTGTCACAGGCCGTGTTCAACCTCTCGACACTCAACATTCGACACTCGACACTCGACGATCGTCGAGCAAAAATCGTCAAGCCCACGACACGGTCTTGGACAAGCCCGTGTCCTGGGCCATGTGCCCCTCTCGACACATCGTCGAGCGAAAAATCGTCGACACTAAAGCCGATAGACGACACGGCCTCGACACGCCCTGCGACACGCCCGTGTCGCAGGCCGTGTCCGCTACTCAACGACTGTCGACTCCAAATTTCGTCGACTACGCGGCCAAAGCGTCGACCCCAGCTTGACACGCCCTGGGACACGCCCGTGTCCCAGGCCGTGTCACCCAAAAAATTTCTGTTTGAGAAATTTGGGCTGTTACAACTGAGCGGCGACATTTTACGAAATAGGGCGAGCGGCAGACTGGGCGTGACTTCGGCCGACGGTGGTGGGTGCTCCGGTGGTCGGTTTCGACGAAGGAGTAGAGATTCGGAAAGCCCTCAGCGAGAGCTACGCGATCGTGGTAAGTTTTCCTCAATTCCTCTATTTTTATATGTTAGGGTTAGCGATTTTGACCTCTTTTCCCTTCCAAAAGTTTCAGGAACGTTGTTAGGGCCTTTTCACGGTCCACCCTTGTCGCGGTGCGAGCGGGCGACGTTTCTTCTAAGGATTAAGGCAAGTGGATTTTCTCCCCTTGTTTGTTCATTTTCTAGCTTACCTCCTTCCTTTTTCCTCCTCCTTTAGAGAGTAGGAGTAGTATAGGTAAATCCAAAAGAACCCCCTAGGTTAGGTCATGATTTCGGTCAAAACCGTGAAAAACTAGGTTTAGCGGATAAAGTCATTTTCGGCGAGTATCGCAGCTGAATTCGTCGAGTATAGGGTAGTAACTCGTCGAATTTTTGTGTGGATCATTTCGACGAGTTTAGGAGAGTCGATTCGTCAGGTTTTCACTAAGTAGAATTTGGCATATATCGTGAGAAATTCGTCGAGTTTAGATAGGTAGAATTCGACGAGTTTCAGTTAGGATTCGGCGGGTATCGCCAAATTCCGTTAAGTTAGATTCAGCGGAATTGGGCATGTTAAAATTCGTCGATTAACGATTAGGAATCGACGAGTATCGCTGAATGTCGCTAAGGGAAAAGTCGTCGAATATATAAGGTTAGCTAAAGGCAAGTTCGACGAGTATCGCCAGTTAGCTCTTCGAGTATCGATAGCAATTCGTCGAGTATCGCCGATTGTCGCAAGTCATTTTCGCCGGGTAGTATAGAATTCGTCGAGTATCGCCGATTGTCGCAAATTAGTTTCGCCGAGTAGTATACAATTCATCGAGTATACTCGCTGAATTTGGCAGGACTTAGAATTTTTCGTCGATTTTCGTCTGATTCGTCGAGTTTGATCCTCAGGGTTTATCTTGGGTATTTTTGTCTCGTTTGACGTGTGAAGTGTTTAGACTATGGTATTTGGGTCTTGTCGGGTTTTTAGGTTTTGTTTTAAAGGTTAGATTGACAATGGATAAAGGACCGCCATTTGGGCGTCGTTTCGTCAATCATTACACTTGGTGATTTGGTTTGGTCTATGTTTTGTGGACTGTTGGGTTGTGTTGGACAGGTGGCCACCACCCGCAGTGCCCTTTTTGAGACATTTGGGTCTGGTAGTTCGGTATTGGACGTCTTGTTCGCCGACTCAGATCCGTGGTTTTACCAGTGTTTATGATTCACATGTTTGGGACTGTATAGTTACTTTTCTTTCTATAGTTTGGCTTTTAGATGGTTGTTTGGTTCTGCAGGTTTGAGCGAAGCATGGTAACTTATCGCACTTGATGCATTTTGCTTACTTTACTGATGAGTACTTTTCCTTACTTCTCTCTCTTGTTGAATTAGTAGTTGAGGTTGTCAGCTTTTTCTTATAGTAGGGTTTTGAAAACCCCTTTTGTTTTTACTTGATTGTCAAGCGCGCACCACGAGGATTTACCAGGAGGTCACCCATCCAAGTTCTACTCCAGCACGAGCACGCTTAACTATGAAGTTTTCCAACTTCTCGTCACCAATTGAATTGCAGCCGATCCAACGTGACAATATCATGGCTCCGCCCTAGGCGACGCTCGCGGGCTGCAGTTCAAACACCCAAACCCTTCTCCTGCCCATATGCAGGTTGTTGGTGGCCACAACCTCCCTTTGATGAGTCAAACTCGATAGTCAAGCGCGCACCACGGTAACTTCCCAGTAGGTCACCCATCCCAGTTCTACTCCAGCCCGAGCACGCTTAACTATGGAGTAGTACTGGGATGGGTGACCTCCTGGGAAGTTCCCGTGGTGCACACTTGACTATCGAGTTTGACTCATCAAACGGAGGCTGTGACCACCAACTGTAACATCACGACTTTTATTGGGCCAGCAGAACCGTAGTGGGCCCAATAAAGGTGGCCCAAACCCCTACCGTGACCCGGTAGAAGGTAACCCTATGCGGGAAATGGAACTAGAGAACTCTGATTTGAGTTCTGTCAGTTCATGTGGCCTTGTATAGTCAATACAAGCGCGTCAGAACTCGTCTCGTTGGATCCCGAGGTCATACGGTGGATATGACCATTTCTCGTAAAACGTCACGAGAGCAAGATTTTGGATATCGGTATAGTGAACTCCGAATTGAGTTATGTCAGTTCTTGTGGCCCTGTATAGTCAATACAAGCGCATCAGAACTCGTCGCGTCACAATTCGAGGTCTAACGACGAATTTAGACATTTTGATCGTTTTAGCGCGTCGCGACGCGACCCGTAGATTTTAGACTTTTGCCAAACAAACTCTGATTCGACCCCAGTCAGTGGCATTGGACTCGTATGGTCAATATGAAGTCATCAAAAGTCCTCCCGGACAATTTTGATGACGAGTGGTCAACCCGTGGTCATATCGAACATAACCGTGCACCGAAAAGTGTGTGCACACCAATTGTTACTCGACACCTCAACTTTGACCCGACCCCGATGACTTCGAGCTATTTAGACTTTAACCAGCATGGGGGACCCGCCCCATGGTTGACTTGGTCAAACCTCCCAAAAAATTGAATTTTCATGAAAAAATTCTAATTTTCATGTTACCCTCACTTTAAGCCATTCATGTAGGCCACCCTTTGGCCCAACATCAGCTCTATATGAGCTTTATTTTACAGCAAAATTACATCAATATGGGCGGGCCTTGGGCCAAGCCAAGAGAGAGCCTCTCTCCTTCCCTTTCTCTCTTTATCAATTCCAAATCCCATGCCCATCTAAGTTATACTCAAGATGAGGACACATGGCTGTCCTTGGCCATTCAGATGAATGCCACTTGCCCTAACTTTGCTAAGATGAAAAAAATGCTCTCCCTCCCTCTCTTCATATTGACCAAAACTCACCCCCATCACATGACTAAATAGCTCAACCCCTATCATGGCCACTAGAGGGTACAACCAGCCACCAGGATACTGACACCTCACCCCACTTCACCATGGTTAGCTTAATCCAACTCATCTTATTCCTTAAGAAATCATGGCCGAGAGAGAGAGGAGGAGGGAGGTGTTCTCCCCTCCTTCTATAAACAGGCCCCTCTGCCCTCAGAGGAGTACACCCCTCTCCAAGCTCAAACGAGCCACCAACATGCCTCTACCGGAGCTCTGCCTCGTCGGAGAAAGAAGAGTCGAGCTCCGCCACCTCGCCACCTCTCATGGCAACTTCGCCGAGAGCTTCTGGAGACCCCCCAACAAAGGTGGAAAACTTCTCCTCTCCTTTCTCCCCATCTTTTCAACGAGTTGCATGCAAGCTCCGGTGGCCGGAGCGCCGCCGCCGTCACCCCCTCCCTCCCGTTCAAAATAAATAAAAAAACTTCGGCGACGGCCGGCGGCGGCAAGCCGCCGGACCAACGCCGGTGGGAGCGCCCGCCACTGGAGAGTTGGCCGGGGGCGGAGTCACGGCCGACCGGCGGCAGTGAAGGCCCGTAAGGGCGGCGGTTGCGGTACATGTTCGTGAATATGATGTTATAAAAATTATATTTTTTATAATATTATGAATATAATAATATTATAATCAAAATAAGTATTTTGATTTTCTGGGGCTAAACTATAGACCTGGTGAAAAGTTTTGAACATGAAAATTGTTCCCCTTGATGCGGGCAGACTACACAAAAATTTGGGAATTTTTGGAGTTAATTTGATATTTTTAAAAGCCTGAAATAAGAATTATTTGGCCAATTTAGAGTCACAAATTTGCTCGAAAATTTTTGAAAATTTACTAGACTCTTTTTAGGCCCTATTAAAGGTTGTATTAAAATTTCAAAACCTTGAGATATAAATTGAAGATTTTTCAATTTTTGAAGCCTTGGGTCGCGCTCGGAAATTTACGTGCTCAAATTCTTTGAAAATAAAAATCAAAGCGCGCGGCCACTTTATATTGAACATTAAGTTCAATTTATTAAGCGACGAGAGTTATCGAGGCAAGATTTACAGCTCCGATTATTTCGAGGTTTTTGCCAAAACCACCAAACGTCTCGTTCTTAAAATACCTCTCGGGCATTTTGGGTAGACTCGGAAGATGAAAGTATGATCTTCGAGTAATATATTCCTCAATCTCGTTTCGGGTAATGAATTTCTCTCATGTGTTGGGAACGATTTTCGAGGTTGAAATTCGAGGAAGAATGTGCCCTCTGATGAGATTCTCGGATTCGATCCGACGCAAGAAATCGAATTGACATTTATTCTCAGATGAATAATAAAAATATAACTCGTGATAAGCTTCTCCTGATCCGATTAAGCCGTGATTAAAAAGGGCACAACTGAATTGTTATCGGATCTTAAGAATGAGTGTAACCTAATGAAATCTTGAAAATTGAAAAGGGACTGACTACACCTCCTGAGAACGAAGAAGAAATTGTGAATGCCTCCTGAGAACAGAGAAGGAACTGAAAATATCTCCTGAGAACGGAGATGGAACTGAAGCCTCCTGAATGCAGTGATTGGACTACTAACTATTTTCTTTTTGATTATTCTAGTTTTACACTGATCCAGTTCCTTTATTTATTTCAGTTCAGTACTTTCAATTCAGTACTACTTCAGTCTTGTACTAGTCAAGTTCATTTCAGTTCAGTACTTTTAATTCAGTACTACTCCAGTCGCGTACTGGTCAAGTTCATTTCAGTTCAGTACTTTCAATTCAGTACTACTCCAGCCTCGTACTGGTCAAGTTCATTTCTGTTCAGTACTACTCTAGTCTCGTACTGGTCAAGTTCAATTCAGTAATTTTAATTCAGTACTACTCCAGTCTCGTACTGGTCAAGTTCATTTAAGTTCAGTACTTTTAATTCAGTACTACTCCAGTCACGTACTTGTCAAGTTCATTTCAGTTCAGTACTACTTCATTCTCGTACTGATCAAGTTCATTTCAGTTCAGTACTTTCAATTCATTACTACTTCGGTCTCATACTGGTCAAGTTCATTTCAGTTCAGTACTTCTGTTTCAGTACTACTCCAGTTTCATACTTGTCACATCTCATTATGCAGCATTTATTATCAGCAGTTTAACTACTGCATTTTCGTTACTGCAATTTACTATTATAAACATGTGTCCTGCTTTAACAAGAGTTGTTTGTTAAGGTTGAGCATTAGTTGTAGATAACCAGAGTTGAGGTGTTCCTCCGGGCTTAGCCTCAAATAAAGCGCTTTCACGCTCCTTGTTGAAAGTTGAGATGAGCGTCGCTGCCTTAAGGTTAACGTATAGTAGGGCAGGCCGTCGTAGGCTCGATGCGTATTAGCATGATTGTTTGATTGATTGCTTGTGAATTGCTTGCGGTAAATTGTGGCATGTCAGTCCCTTTCGCAGACCGTTCGTACCAGTGCAGGAAGGTTGACGACTCAAGGCGACAGGGAGATGTGTATCACTGGTGACCGACCGTTATGTTGTCCTCGTTGGGTTTTCCTCCGCTGGTCGGCCAAAATGTTGAATCGTCGGATATCGCTCACATCCAAGAGTACACGGGGTTGTACGTTAAGGCTTGAGCTATGCGGCACGACCACCGCTAGAAGTGGCAGGACTGGCCACTGTCGCTTATGTTAGGTTGCATGTTAGATATTTTAACTTATAAAAGTATTACTACTAGTATTCCATACATTCTATCTTTCTAAAACTAAAATACTATTTCCTAGCTAACGTAAAGATTATTTTTATGCTTATAATAAATCTAGAGTCTTGTGTAGGATCAAGCGCATACCCAACTGTTCAAAAAGCTCGGACTGTTGGAAAGAGTGCTACTTAATTTATTAAATAAGTAGCAGAGCGCCACAGATCAAGTGAAGAAATGCGGGACCCAACAATCCCCCCTGGTGTCCAACACAACCCGTCGGCTCAGAGGTGGGGTTACCACATGGCCTACACGGCTCAGAGGTGGGGTTACCACATGTACACAGTTGTCTGACCCGCGGAACCCACACAGGTAGAAGGAAAAAAATTGAGATTTAATACCCCCCCGGTCTTGAACCCCTGACCTCCTCTGATACTAAATGTAGGATCAAGCGCATACCCAACTATTCCAAAAGCCCGGACTGTTCGAAAGGGTGCTACTTAATTTCTTAAATAAGTAGCAGAGCGGCACTGATCAAGTGAAGGAACGCCGACCCAGCATCTTGCATGTCGCGGGTTATCCTTTAGGGATGTTTATGCTTGCATAAGATGTTAAATCAACATAATCAAAGTATTTTCGTAGCGTATAACTATATTTTTCTAGTGGACTAGTTGATCCACTGAGCTGAGGGATACAATCACCTCAACTTAAAACTGAATTTCTTTCATAATAACTTATGAATTTCTCATGAAAAGTAGAGTTGGAGTCTGCCCGAGCGTCCGCAGTTATCCCCTGCGTGACTTGGCATCACAACACATGTTTTTTCCTTACTCTGATACATCTTTTAAATGCGGAGAAAATGCGGGTTGTGACAGTTAGTGTCAGAGGGATGAGTTGTTTGACAATTTGGTCGAACAACTATCTCAGTTTAGTGTTAATCGTCTAGCGTCATTTCATACACACACTGATATGTCATCAGTACGTCTTGGCTGAAGCATGAACACTACACTCATAATCATGATAAGAAGTATATGAGGCATATTATGTAATATATGATGCATAATATATGTTTGTATATGGATCCACCATAGGTGGCAACATGTGACGATTATGTAGTATGAGATGCATAACCACCATCATATGGATGCCCATTAGCACATTTTCTCTTTCATTGCATGCGATGTTACGTAGTATGGGATGCATAACATTTGATGTGTACACCACTCATAACATGCATTAAGGTCTTTTTAGATTGCATAACACAATATGCATGACATAACATTACATCAACACACGTATCAAGCTAAAGATTTACATGATGACATATGTACACACATGATTTTGAGTCAAAAAAAAAGAATAAGAGATTCATTCATTCATGGTTTAGGCACACGAGTCAATAGGATGACGGTTTATCATCCTAAGTTTAGGCATGACATCATTATTGAAAATCCCAGAGCAAGTTACAGTATGAGCAAGTACTGAAGTATGTTTTGTTTGAACTATGTTGTTTGGTGCTAGTGGTTGAGCTAGGTTTTGATTAGAGTTCGTTGTTTTATTAGAATGGTGCCTAAGCGTGTGGTGACTAGGTCGACTCCCTAGTCGGAGGGCGAGTCTTCAGGTGCGTAGAGCGAAGCGGTGATCGAAAGTCTGCGACAGAGTAATGAGACTTTGTCCAAATAGATGGTGAAGATACAATCGCATATCAAAGCGTTGTTATCAGTTGTGTCGGGACAGCTGCTGAGAGTGTAGGACCCTGCGGTGGGTCAAACTGTTTCTGTTCCTGCCCCCCTGCTCCTTTGGTGCCCCCGGTGTTGTTGCCACCAGATATGACATTTATTTCGCATTTCCAGAGACTAGGACCCCCTGCTTATGATGGTAGATCAGAGTTTATGGCTTTTGATGATTGGATAATAGTCATCGAGGAGATGTTTGCTTACTCGGGTGTTTCAGCGGAGCAGAGGGTGATGGTCGCTGCGTATCAACTCAACGGACTTGCTAAGAGTTGGTGACTGAGAAAGAAGGAAAACCTTAAGGATGGGTATTCATGGGAGTCCTTTAAGGAGTTGTTGCTAAAGAAGTTTCTGTCATCGGTCGAGAGAGACCGTTTGATGAACAATTTTCGACATTTAAAGCAAAGGCAGCTTACGGTTACCGAGTACGAGTTGGAGTTCAACAAACTGAGTCATTTTGCCCCTGACATGGTGTCTTCGGAGTCCAATCGAGTTAAACGATTTCTGGGTGGTTTTAGGAATGACATCCAGCAGCTAGTTAGTGTTTATGGATCTGAAAGCTATGCTGAGGTTGTGGAGGCTGCTCTGAAGTTCGAGGAGATTGACAATGCCAAGAATCGAGGTCAAAAAATGAGAAAGGATAAGAAGAAGACCGATGAGGGTAAGAGTTCCCAAGAATCTGGCGTTGCGTCGAGGAAAAGAAGTAAGGAGATATGCAATTTTTGTGGCCGGCCAGGCCATCCGTTTGAGAAATGCTCCAAGAGGTTAGGAGCTCAGAAGCAGGAGAAAGTTCATGCGATCCAGAAAGCTCCTAAGGGAGATTTGGTTTGTTCTCTGTATAAACGGAGGGGGCACGACGCTGCCCATTGATGGCATAAGGACAAGACCTGTTTTCAATGTGGGCAGAAAGGACATGATAAGTCAAAGTGCCCACAGGCTCAGCCCCCGTTACAACCAGTTCCACTTCAGGCCTTGCCGCCGCCACAACTTTTGGACAAGGGGAAGGGCAAGCTGAAAATGGTGTCTCTAGAGGAAGCTCAGACGTATACTCAAGTTATTTCAGGTTAGATCCTAACCTAGTTCTAGCTTTTAATTTGTAGGTGTAGTTCGACGTTTGTTTCCTTAGTTGTGTATATGATCTTATAGGAAAGTTTAAGGTCAAGAACCATTGGACGCGTGTTCTTTTCGATTCTGGTGTTACCCACTCGTTCGTGGCTAGAACCTTCGTAGAGTGTCACAATTTGACCCTTGATCTTGTTGGCAACTCATTTTTTATCAAGTTTCCCTCTGACGAATTAGTGGTATCGGACTAAGGCATTTAGAGTTGTCTGATTCTATTAGGAGATTTTCTAGCTGTTGCGGATTTAAAGGTGATAGACTTGGAAGATTTCGATGTGATTTTGGGCATGGACTGGCTGTCCAAGTATTCTGCGGTTATCCAGTGCAAGGTCAAGCGCTTGGACTTCAAGATGGACAACGGTCAACCCAGGAGCATTTATGGTTTTCCGCGCCAAGTTACTCCGATTATTTCTGTGGTACGTGCTCGAAATCTTGTAAATTCCAGATGTTTTGCCTGTTTGGTTTCGATGTTGGCTACCGATAGTAGTTTGCCGCGAGTTGAGGAGATTGTTGTTGTGCTCGAGTTTCCTGATGTATTTCCTGATAATCTTCCCGGTCTTCCACCTGAGAGAGACGTGGAGTTCGTAATAGATTTGGAGCCGGGTACCCTTCATATTGCTAAGGCGTTGTACCGTATGGCCCAGCGTGAGCTGGAGGAGTTGCAGAATGGTTTTATTATGCCGAGTTCTTCTCCGTGGGGTGCTCCTGTGTTGTTTGTGAAGAAGGATGGATCGATGAGGCTTTGCATCGATTATAGAGAGCTGAATAAGGTGACCATCAAGAATAGGTATCCTTTGTCAAGGATCACTGACTTGTTTGATCAGTTGCATGGTAGCACTGTGTTTTCAAAGGTTGACCTTCGTTCAGGCTACCACCAGTTGATGATACGTGAGACATATATTCCACAGATTGCTTTTTGTTCACGGCATGAACATTTCGAGTTCTTAGTCATGTCTTTTGGATTGACCAAAGCGCCCTCTGCTTTCATGGATATGATGAACAAAGTATTTAAGGACTTCCTGGACTGTTTCGTGGTTGTTTTCATAGATGATGTCATAGTATACTCTCGCAGTGTTGAAGAGCATGCTCAACACTTGTGTCTAGTTTTGTCTAGTTTGAGGGAGCAAAAGGTGTATGCCAAGCTAAGTAAGTGCGAGTTTTGGTTGCTTAAAGTTTCCTTCTTGGGTCATGTGGTTAATAACGATGGAATTTTTGTGGACCCAGAAAAGGTAGCTGTTGTTATGGATTGGAATAGACATGCTACTCCCAAAGAGATAAGGAGCTTCCTAGGGCTAGCAGACTATGATTTGGTTGCTTAAAGCTTCCTAGGAATTGAAGAGGAGATTGTGCACTGCTCCGATTTTGGCCTTGTCTACTGAAGGAATAGAGTATGCTGTGTATGTGGACACATCGCATGTTTGACTCGGTGGCATGTTGATACAAGAAGACAAAGTGATAGTGTATGGGTCGAGGCAGTTAAAGACTCATGAAAGGAATTACCCTACACATGATTTGGAATTCGCAGCTGTGATCTACGCCTTGAAGTTATGGAGACATTTTTTATATGTCGCTCTGTACAAGATTTATACAGATCATAAAATTTTGAAGTACGTCTTCACTCAAAAGGAATTGAATTTGCGTCAGCGTAGGTGGTTAGAGTATGTGACAGATTATGATGTAAAGATCTAATATCATCCGGGCAAAGCTAATGTGGTAGCCGACGCCCTGAGTAGAAAGTCAGCAAAAATTTTTAATCTTTTTATGGATTTGTTGGTGGAGGAAATTTTTTTGATGGATATATCGGTGGGGAGTAGTGACTCGCCCAGCAGTTTGGAAGTATTAGAGCATTCATGGATTTCACTGACAAGGCTATATCAAAGGGATGACCCCGATTTGCTGCACCTTTATAACAGAACTGCGAAAGGGGAATTGTAGTTCGATTGATGACGCAGGTACTTTGAATTACCGTGGCAGATTTTGTATTCCCGCAGCTGAGGATATCAGAGTTAAGTTGTCCAAAGAGTCGCATAGTTCTGGTTTTGTCTGCCACCTCGGTTCTAATAAATGTATAAGGATCTAAAGCAGATCGTTTGATGGTATGGTATGAAGGGCGATATAGCTAAGTTTGTATCAGAATGTTTTACTTGCAAGCGAGTTAATGTCGATCATGGTAGGCCTGGAGGAACGTTGACGCAATTAGAAATTCCAAGTTGGAAGTGGGAGAGTATTTCGATGGATTTTATTACTGGATTGCCGAGATATCCCTGAGGACACGATTCCGTTTAGGTTATAGTGGACAGATTGACGAAGTGTGCTCACTTCGTGTTGTTTAAGATTGACTACTCCATGAAGAAAATAGTGAATTATATTTGGATGAGGTCATCAAGTTACATGAAGTGCCTGTCAATATTATATCAGATCGAGACTCCAGGTTTACGTCTCGCTTTTGGAAAAACTTACAGGAGGGGTTGGGTACCGACTTGAGGTATTCCACCGCTTATCATCCGCAGACAAATGGTCAGACGGAAAGAGTCAATCAGATCGTGGAAGATATGATCAGATGTTATATTTTGGACCACAGAGGAGTGTGGGATGAGCGTTTGAGACTGATGGAATTCGCATACAATAATAATTACCAAGAGAGTTTGTAGGTGGCCCCGTTCGAGGCTTTGTATGGGAGGCGTTGCAGAACTCCCTTGTTCTGGGCCGAGGTTGGTGAGAGACCATTGTTGGGTCCTGAAGCGTTAGAAGAAATGAGTGTTTCTATAAAGCATATTCGAGAGAAGCTTCAGATAGCTCAAGAGCGCTATGAGAAGAACGTCAATCGGCGTATGTCTAATTTGGAATTTGTCGTTGGGGACATGGTGTTTCTTAAAATTTCCCTGATGTCTGGTGTTAAAAGGTTTGGTACGAACCACAAGTTGGACCCGAGGTATGTGAGACCTTTTAAAGTTGTTGAACGGATTGGTGTGTCAGCATATAGGCTTAATTTGCCTGCAAGTTTTCCCGGTGTGCACGATGTTTTTCACGTGACCCAATTGCGGAAGTGTGTGCTAAGCGACATGCAAGTTCTTGATTCTGTGTCCCAGTTAGAGCCCAACCTTTAGCATGTGGAAGTGCCTATTCGTGTTTTGGATACTCAAGATCGGGTATTGCGAAGGAAGACAATACCGATGGTTAAAATTTTGTGGCAGAATCAAGACGTGGAGAGCGCGACTTGGGACTTGGTGTCAGTTATGAGGGAGGCTCATCCTCATCTGTTCTCCTAAATTGTTTGGTATGTAACCTTTTTGATAACCCTTGGTTATTTTCTTCTTATGTAATAGAAGTTTTTGTGCATAAAGTTTCGGGACGAAACTTTCTTTCAGGGGGTGTGGTTGTAACGCCCCCGATTTTTCGATGTTTAGTTTAATTCTTTTTGGTGTATTTATGACGTCAGGACGTTACGTTAATGTGTGTTTGTCATGTGCCATGGTTAGAGCGTTGTTTTTGCTCTTTAGGTTTTCAGTATGGATGGGTTTAGCCTGTTTGCAAGATTCTCTTGCGAGCCAGGTCGGTTTTGGTGACTCGGTGGAGCCTTTTTTTGGGAATGCTTGTGTTTTGGATTCAGGAGGTGTTTGCCCGAGTTTGGTTTGTCGAATCTCGATTCCGACTTCGCTGTTGGATTCGTAGCGTCTGTATTTAGCTACGGTGCGAATTTCGTTAAATTTCGAGGTCGTTTGGATTTCGGGTGGTTTTGGCATTATTTAATTTATTATTACTATACTATTTATACATATACGTATAAATCGAAACCCTATCCCCTCTATTCATCGTCTTCCTAAACCGAGCGGCGACATTTCACAAAATAGGGCGAGCGACGAGCTGGGTGTGACTTCGGCCGACGGTGGTGGGTGCTCCGGTGGTCGGTTTCGACAAATCAGTAGAGATTCGGAAAGTCCTCGGCGAGAGCTACGCGGTCGTGGTAAATTTTTCCCGATTCCTCGTTTTTTTATACGTTAGGGTTAGCGATTTTGACCTCTTTTCGCCTCCAAAAGTTTCAATAAACGTTGCTAGGGCCTTTTCACGGACGACCCTTGTCGCGGTGCGAGCGGGCAGCATTTCTTCGAAGGATTAAGGCAAGTGGATTTTCTCCCCTTCTTTGTTCATTTTCTAGCTTACCTCCTTCCTTTCTTCCTCCTCCTTTAGATAGTAGGAGTAGTATAGGTAAAGCCAAAAGAACCCCCTAGGTTAGGTCATGATTCCAGCCAAAATCGTGAAAAAATAGGTTTAGCGGATAAAGTCATTTTCAGCGAGTATCACAACTGAATTCGTCGAGTATAGGGCAGTAACTCGTCGAATTTCCGTGTAGATCATTTCTGCGAGTTTAGGAGAGTCGATTCGTCGGGTTTTCACTAAGTAGAATTCGACATGTATCGTGAGAAATTCATCGAGTTTAGATAGGTAGAATTCAGCGAGTTTCAGTTAGGATTCGACGGGTATCGCTGGATTTCGTTAAGTTAGATTTGGCAGATTTGGGCATGTTAAAATTTGTCGATTAACGATTAGGAATCGACGAGTATCGCCGAATGTCGCAAAGGAAAATGTCGTCGAATATCGAAGGTTAGCTAAAAGCAAGTTCGACGAGTATCGCTAGTCAGCTCGTCGAGTATCGATAGTTATTCGTCGAGTATAGCCGATTGTCGCAAGTCATTTTCGCCGAGTAGTATAGAATTCGTCGAGTATCGCCGATTGTCGCAAGTCATTTTCGCCGAGTAGTATAGAATTCGTCGAGTATCGCTGTAAATCGTCGGGTATACTCGCCGAATGGGCCAGGACTTGGAATTTTTCGTCGATTTTCGTCTGATTCGTCGAGTTTGGTCCTTAGGGCTTATCTTGGGCATTTTTGTCCCATTTGACGTGGAAAGTGTTTAGACTTTGGTATTTGGGTCTTGTCGGGTTTTTAGGTTGTGTTTTAAAGGCTAGATTGGTAGTGGATAAAGGACAGCCAATTGGAAGCAATTTCGTGAATCATTACACTTGGTGGTTTGGTTTGGTCTATATTTTGTGGACTGTTGGGTTGTGTTGGACAGGTGGCCACCACCGCAGTGCCCTTTTTGAGACATTTGGGTCTGGTAGTTCGGTATTGGACGTTTTGGTCGCCGACTCAGATCCGTGGTTTTAGCAGTGTTTATGATTCACATGTTTAGGAATGTATAATTCCTTTTCTTTCTATAGTTTGTCTTTTCGATGACTGTTTGGTTCTGCAGCTTTGAGAGAAGCATGGTAACTTATCGCACTTGGTGCATTTTGCTTACTTTACTGATGAGTATTTTTCCTTACTTGACTCTCTTATTGAATTAGTAGCTGAGGTTGTCAACTTTTCCTTATAGTAGAGTTTGGTAAAACCCTTTTGTTTTTACTTGATTGTTATCTAATTGATTCCTTTGCCACTTGTATTTTCTTGTTGATGTGTTCTTCTTTTGAATGTCTCAGGTTCAGGGGAGTAGCCGGTTGAGCGGCTACGTTTGGGAGTTGCTAGTGGACTGCTTGGTTGTAGAGGTTTTCCTCATCCTTGTGAGGTAGTTCTTGGTTGTTTCCTTGTTAGTACAGACATACATACCTTCAGTGGGTTCGTGTCAGGTTGTTGATGCCCACTAGTGGTTTTCTTTTAAATGTCAAGTATTTTGCTAAGCTGCTAGTTTGCCTTTTGTGATTATTTTTACTTGCTCTTTGGGAAGGCTTTATGTTAGGTTGCATGTTAGATATTTTAACTTATAAAAGTATTACTACTAGTATTCCATACATGTCATCTTTCTAAAACTAAAATACTATTTCCTAGCTAGCGTAAAGACTATTTCTATACTTATAATAAATCTAGAGTCTTGCATACCGCGGGTTGTCCTTCTGGGATGTTTATGCTCGCGTAGGATGTTAAATTAATATAATCAAAGTATTTCTGCAGCGTATAACTATATTTTTCTAGTGGATTAGTTGATCCACTGAGCCGAGGAATACGACCACCTTAACTTACAACGAAATTTCTTTCATAATAACTTATGAATTTCTCATGAAAAATAGAGTTGGAGTCTGCCTGAGCGTCCGCAGTTATCCCCTGCGTGACGTGGCATCACAACGCATGTTTTCTTCTTACTCTGATACATCTTTTAAATGCGAAGAAAATACGGGTTGTGACACCCAAGTGGGAAGTTACGCTTAGGATGAGCGTTTATTGTGAAGTCCATCATGTAGTTGGTTTCCTTACAGTTATTTTATTTCAGTACTTTGTTACTTAGTTCATAACTTTGATGTAATATTAAAGTTTAAGATTTTCTTGTATCAGACATGTTGTAAAAATTTCAGATATGCAGTTATTTGTTTCCTATTCTTTTCTAGCAGCTCTGTGAAATCATCATAATGAGGTACACTTTTAACCTTAGTCACATATTCAACTTTCGTTATAAGTTTACTTTTCAATATTTTCCTTTTATACTTGTTATGTGCTAGTTTTAATATCGTTTATTGGTTTTCTTCACATCGCTGACCCGGCCGGACGACTGAATTGTTGTTAAACTAGGATGTGGTGTATCAAATTGGTATCAGAGGGAGGTTCAACATCTCTTGACCTAGTAAATTCACAGAGCCATAGGATTCCATCTAAATCTCTCATTCGACGATAGAGTCATCGAGTTTTATCTAATTCTCAGTTGTGCATGCGTTTAAGTTTGCCCTTCTTAGTAGATCTTTTATTGTATTTTTCTTAGGAATAAATATTTTTCTTTCCTCACGTGTTATAGGTACCGCGTACTAGTGATGCCTGCGAGTCTTCTCGTCAGAATACCACACCTAAGATAGCCATGGATGATAATAGTGTCCCAGTAGTGCCTCCAGCACCTGCAGCACCAGCAGTGCCAGACCGCCACCATTATTGCTAGAGCGGTGGCCTTAGCTATGGTGGAATTCAGAAATGCATTGTCTGCTATATATCTAGCCACACTTCCTGTGTCAGCTACAAGGGATTTAGGGATGGAGTGTTATTTGAGGAACCTCTGCGATCCTCATCCCTCCAACTTCACTGGTGAAGAGATGCTAATGGAGACTGTTGATTGGCTTATTAAGACCCGTGAACTATTGAGGTGATGGAGTGCCTTGAGAACAAGAAGGTTCCATTAGCGGATTTTCTCCTGAAAGGAGAGGCCCATCAGTGGTGGACCAGACAATTGGCGGACGACCCCGCTCGTAAGTGCTTTAGTGTAAAATTGTCCTTACCTAGTGTTCGTTATTCTTTTAGCGTAATGACTTAAGTTTACCCATGTTATCAGATCGTACCACAAACATGTTCACCTGTAATGACTTCTCGTCAGCACTAGATAAGCTGGTTTGTTCCCCCATCCGAGCCACGCAATCTCCAGGAGAAGTACCTTAAGCTGATTCAGGGGGACACGACAGTGGTAGTTTATGAATGACAGCTGACCCATCTTTCTCGTTATGTGGGCACAATGCAAGGGGACGAGAACGAGAAGTGCAGCCGTTTTGTGGACGGACTGAGTGATTCGCTAAGTTAGCCATTGATGACGATGGTGAATGTAGATTATAAGAGTTTAGTGGACACTGCCAAAAAGTTAGAAGATGATCAACAAAAAGTACAAAAGTGTAACAGTTTCCGTTCGAAGCGACCTCGGGATGCACCTCAGCAGCAGCATAATAAGAATAGCCAGGGTAGAAACTGGAACAAGAAGCAGAGGTCAAGAGCCTAGAAAGATAATCAGACTAGGACCAGGATCAAGGATTACCTCATTTACCCGAAGTGTTATCGCCACCATCTAGGAGAGTGTTTGGCTACCGCGGGGGTATGTTACAAATGTCGGCAACCAGGACACATAGCCCGTTACTGTCAGAGAATTTCTGGGAATCAGGTAATTTAATTTAAGTGTTTGATTAATATTTATTTACCCCCCCTCACATTAGTCTATTCTAACGTAATCCTCTCTTGTACTCGAATTTTGAGGTTCGTGGCCCAAGTAAAGCTGACAAAGAAAAATCACCAATGGGTGCTGACACGAAACTATCTCCGGGACGTGGACCAGTGCAGCCTAGAGCTTATGGCCTTGGCCAACATGAAGCCAAGGAGTAGGAGGATGTGGTGACAGGTATGTATTATAGTATGACTGTCTTGTGGAAAATTTAATTAAACCCTCATTAGTGATACTGTAAATTTTTGTATTCGATCATTCATTAGGCATTCTTATGTTATATAGTATACCCTCCAAGATTATCTTTGACACGGGCACTTAACACTCGTTCATAGCAGAATATCTAGTACATAGGTTGTGATTAGAAGTCTGTCCAGAGGCATTACCGTTAGAGGTCATGATGCCCAATGGATCTTTCTTGCTGACCAGAGATAAGTGTAGGGTACCAGTGCAATTTGGAGAAGCGGAGATTGTTGTAGAAGCCTTGCTACTCCCTATCGTGGGTTTCGATTTGATTGTGGGGATGGACAAGTTATCGGCAGTGAACACCAAGATAGACCGGAGAAATGAGCTGATATAGTTTGAAAGACCTAACCAGATCACTGTCACCTTCCAGTGCATGAAGGGAGTTACTAAGCTGATTATCTCATTTGTTAAGGCGGTTAGATGCATTAGTAAAGGTTGTGAAACCTTCTTAGTGTTGATGAATATAGAAGCCAAGGTCGATTTATCAAAGGTACCTGTGGTTCAGGAATTTTCTGATGCCTTCCCAGAAGAATTACCTGGTACCCCTCCTACTAGAAAGATTGACTTCCAGATCGATCTTTTACCTGGAGCGGCACCAGTGGCCAAGTCTTCTTATCGTATGGCCCCCAGAGAACTCACAGAGTTGAAGGTCTAGTTGTAAGAGTTGCTTGATCCGAGTTTCATTCCCCCAGCACTTCGCCTTGAGGTGCACCATTTTTATTTGTGAAAAAGAAGGATGGTAGTCTGAGGCTGTGTATTGACTACCGCGAGTTGAACAAGTTGACAGTTAAGAACAAGTATCCTTTCCCCAGGATTGATGATCTGTTTGACCAACTTGAGGGTTCTTGCACGTTTTCTAAGTTAGACCTCAGGTCTGACTATCATCAGTTGAAGATTCGGGAAGCTTGCGTTCAGAAGACGGCGTTCAGGACCAAATACAGACATTATGAGTTCGTGATTATGCCGTTTGGGCTGACCAATGACCCGTCGGCTTTTATGGATTTGATGAACAAGATTTTCTGGGGATTCTTAGACCGTTTTGTTATTGTCTTCATAGATGATATTTAATGTATTCCAAGAGTGCAAAAGATCACGTCTCTCACCTCAAGACTATTTTGAGGACGATCAGAAGGAATCAGTTGTATGCAAAATTTTATAAGTGCGTATTTTGTCTGTCAGAGGTTGCATTTTTAGGATATGTTATCAGTTAAAGAGGCATGTCCGTTTACCCGAAGAAGATAGAAGCAATAAGAGAATGACCGAGATCGAGGGCAGTCATGGAGGTCTGCAACTTTTTGGGTTTGACATGATATTACAAGAGGTTTATAAAAGACTTCTTGAAGATAGCCTTACCACTGACTTCACTTACTAGGAATGGTAAAGCTTTTTGTTGGACAGTGGAGTGTGAGTTGACGTTTGAGGAGTTGAAGAACAGGCTGATGACTGCCCCGATTTTGTGTTTACCAACAAGGTCAGAAGGATTTTAGATATATAACGACGCCTCGGGTCAAGGTTTGGGATGTGTGATTATGCAGCATGGTAAGGTTATAGCCTTCGCCTCTAGACAGTTGAAAGTTCATGAGAAGAACTATCCCGTGCATGACCTGGAGCTAGCAGCGGTCATCCACACTACGAAGATTTGGAGGCACTATCATTATGAGGTCCATTGTGAGATCTTTATGGATCACAAAAGTCTCAAGTACATTTTCGATCAATAATAGCTCAATATGAAGCAGTGCAGATGGTTAGAATTTCTGTCAGATTATGAGGTGGACATTCAGTACCGCCCAAGAAAGATGAATGTGGTAGCTGATGCACTTAGTCGTAGAGGATCAAGTTTTTCTCTCCTTACTCAACAAGAAGAGTTGGTGCGATAGTTGGAGAGGCTAGAGATCAGTGTTATGCCGCGTTCAAAAGTTGGATCTGCAAGGTTGAGTTGGATGAAACTCACTTGCGATATCAAGGATAGGATCAGAACAGCTATACCTTTAGATCCAAAGATTTCAGAGATTTGAGTTTTGACTAAGACAGGTTAGAATGAGAAGTTTAGTATACATGAGGATTTAATACTACACGACAGTAGGGTGTGCATACTAGATGTTAACCACCTTCGAGAGGACATACTGTTTGAAGCCCATAATTCCAGATATTCGAAACATCCAGGTAGCACAAAGATGTATGTTGATCTGAAGAAGTTAGTGTGGTGGCCAGACTTGAAGGGTGATGTTGCTGAGTATGTAGAGAAGTACGAAACTTGCAAGTTAGTCAAAGCTGAATGTCAGAGGCCAGGAGGCAAGTTGCAGCCACTTCCCATCCCAGAGTGGAATTTCGAGGACATATAAATGGATTTTGTTCATGGCCTTCCCAGATCTCAGAGTGGGAATAATTCCTTATGATTTATAGTTGACCGTCTCTCTAAAGTTGCTCATTTCATACCAAATAGGAGGACAGATCATGGCCCCAGATTGGCACAGTTATATGTTGATGAGATTGTTCGACTTCACGGTGTCCCTAAGACCATTGTATCAAACATAGATGACATGTTTGCTTCTAAGGAGTGAAGACACGTTCAGGAGCGGTTGGGCACTAAGCTACATTTCAGTACCGCCTTCCATCATCAAACAAATAGACAGATTGAGCGTATAAATAGAACCATGAAAAATATGCTTCAGATGTACATTCTGAACTTTAGAGGGAAGTAGGAGAAGTATATTACTCTCGTTGAGTTCTCCTACAATAACAGTCATCAGGCAAGTATTGAGATGTCACCGTTCGAGGCTCTTTATGGCAGACATTGTCGGACACCGTTGTGTTGGGCTGAAAGTGAAGAAAGAGCTACCATCAGGGAATCCTAGATTGACATGACCACAGATCGAATCAAGCTCATTCAAAAATATATAAAGATAGCTCAGGATCGTCAAGCCAAGTATTATGACCAGAAGCACAAGATAATGGAATTTAGTGTTGGTGATTACGTATATCTGAAGGTCAGACCAGTTAGAGGAGTCTCTCGAATTAAGCAGATGTAGAAATTGAGTCTCAGATTCGTTGGTCCTTTCGAGGTACTAGAGTGCTTTGGTGAGGTTGCTTATAGGTTGGTCTTACCCGAGGAAATGAGTAGTCTACATGATGTATTTCACGTCTCATATCTGAGGAGAGCAGTTAGAGATCCCAGTCAGATTATCAGTACCGAGAAGCCACCTATCGAATCGTATCTTAGTATCAGAGTTAGACCAGTCAGAATAGTGGACTCAAAGATTCGGAAGCTCAGGAGCCGAGAGATTCCGTTTGTGAAAGTCCTTTGGATGAATTGTGGCTGACCGTAATATACGTGAGAAAGAGAGGATTAGATTCAGAGCAATGCTGACTATGTTTTCCTCTTCAACTCAGGTATGTTGTAATTTTTGAGGACAAAAATTCTATTAGGAGTAGAGATTTGTAACGTCCGTAATTTGAAGCGAGGGTTCAATTTGATTGCAGAGTTTGATCGCGAGTGATTTTGACCAAGTCAGCACTTCGTCGAGGTACAAAGTTAGCATGGTTAAAATCTTATACTTTTAGTGGGTTAGTTTAGTGTTGGGTTGTATTCGACACAATTTTATTTGGTAGAGCAAGAGCGAATCATTTTAATTTTCCTTAAGAGTTGATAGAATATGATATTCTTGTAATTTGAGTGAAATATCACTAATGAAGTGCCGGTTTAAACTCCCCCTCTCATCCGACGGTTACCAAAACCGCTCCAACCACTTGTTAATAACCCTGCAACTCTATTTCTTCCCGTATTTCATTCCTCCTGTAACCCGACTCCCGCAAATTCGCTGTTACTCCTTCCGGAAGCCGACAATGCCGACTGCTGATTTCCCCCTCTCCCTCGCTTCCCAGCCTTGCGTTGAGTCCTTCACCCCCTTTATCTCACTCAGTCGAAGGCTCCTTCCTCTCCAGTCGCAGCCGACGGGTTTTTCCCGGCAGGGTTTCACCGTCGATCGATGATTTGCTTCCCGTTTTTCCCGTACAGGTTAGTGTGGGCGCCTTAGTGTTCCTGTTTTCCTTTCTCAGTAGTTCCATAACCTAGTGATGTTATGGAATTGCTCTTCTGTTGGATCTACGATTTCTTCACCCCCCTTTTTCTGAAATTTCGATTTAGTGACATGATGTTTAGTTTCTCTGATTTCTGCAGAAATTGTAGCGGCTCTCATCGTCTCACCTCGATTTAACCTGTGGTTGATAGCCCTCTATTTCCAATCCTGCTCAGGGTTTTAGGTTACTTTTCAAAAGAAGCTATGTCGCTGCGTGTAGTGTACAAACGTCGTAATACTAATGTAAGAAACTCTGTTCTTTCTGGCTAGGCATATCAACTGGATTACAATATTAAATGTTCGTATAATTCCGTATAAAATATTATAACCGCACAAAAATAATTAGCATCATTTGGAAAATGGCAAATTAGAAATCATTCAGTTAACTAGTTGTATGATAACAACCAATTCCAAATTTCTCAAACAGTTAAATCACGGGTTAGTGCATGATATGAAACTTCCACATGTATATATGTGTAGATACAAAAATGAAATATTAGGGGATCGATTACAACTTCCAGCCAACCGTATCAATTTGATGAACGATCTTTAGTACACAAAAGAGAAATGTCACTAGTAGAGTAGTACTGGTTCAAAGATGATTAGTCAGCACATATGAGTTCTCCTCTCATACTTAATAAGATGCACACTATCTTCCTCATAGGGCGTAGTTATGGGCCTCAGGGTTTTGGGAGATGGTTTCCCTCTTAGACCATTAGTAGATTCAAGTCTGTGCCCGTGTGACACTAGAACACCTGATTTCGTTAGTTAGACTTGGATTGTTAGGTTGCAGCTGCGCGTTAGGAACTACTCTGCTTAGAGCTTTAAAAAGGAGTGCAAACATGACCCATCTAAAACTCAAAAATAGACAGCGCTTTAGAAGATACTTAGATAACCAACGTTAGTACTTGAGCAAATATACGAGAGTACGTAAATATATAATCAAAAATTTATGTTGCTAGTGATATCTTGTCAGAGCATGCATAACATATTAGCATAAAGTTTTTCTGTATTATAAAAATGATTTAAAAAAATGCATGCATTCATTTATTTTTAGATAATTTTAGTGTCACTGGGTGAAATGTTTTTTCTTATTCTCCCGTTGGGCTGACCCATTTTTGGGCATGTTTTTACAGGGGACCCAGGTGGGAAGTTGTGCTTAGGATGAGCGTTTATTGGGGAGTCCATCATGTAGTTGATTTCCTTCCAGTTATTTCATTTCATTACTTTGTTACTTAGTTCATAACTTTGATGTAATATTAAAGTTTAAGATTTTCTTGCACCAGACTTGTTGTAAAAATTTCAGATATGCAGTTATTGTTTCCTATTCTTTTTCTAGTGGCTCTGTGAAATCATCAAGATGAGGTACACTCTTAGCATTAGTCACATGTTCAACTTCCGCTGTAAGTTAACTTTTCAGCATTTTTCTTTTATACCTGCTATGTACTAGTTTTAATACTTTTTCATGATTTTCTTCATATCGCTGACCCGATCGGATGACTGAATAGTTGTTAAACTGGAATGGGGTATTACAAGTTGCGGGGATGAGAATGCTTAGGTGGATGTGTGGACACACAAGATTGGATAAAATTATGAATGAAAGTATCAGAGATAAGATAGGAGTAGCACCAATTACAGAGAAGATACGAGAAGCTCGTCTAAGATGGTTTGGACACGTACAAAGGAGACCATTAGAGGCCCCTGTTAGACATTATGAGAGTTAGTCACTAGGCATGTTAAATGAGGGAGGGGTAGACCAATAAAGACTTAGAATGAAACTGTAAGGAAAGACGTGATGTACTTAGGCATTAGTGAGATTATGACAAAAGATAGGGCACAATGGCGACAAAGGATCCATATAGCCGACCACACTATAGTGGGATAAAGGCTTGAGTGTTGTTGTTGTTTTGTTAGAGAACGTGGAAGAAATAATGGCTTGGATGGAGAGCATTTTCATCGATGGATAACAAGGAAGAAAAATTGGTTTATATTGGGAGGTCATTCACCACACCTCCACCAGTTGGGTATATCCTTAACATAGTTCATTCTGTTGAAACATCATTTTATTATATCTTTACTATGTCATTTTTTCGGCATTTCTTTTATGAACTTAACCAACATTGCTTTTCACTCTTATATTAGCTATCATTTCACATTATAAAGTTGATTCTTTTCTGATGGGGATGGAGCCCCATCTATTTAAGAATGAGTGTGCACTTAGCAATCTCTCTCATGATCCCTCCAATTGTGGAGATCATGAGTTTGACTAGTCAACTCACTCCCCCCATGATCTCCATCATAATATGAGAGATCATGGTGGCCTCCCATTCAACAACTACCGCCGGCCGCCGCCGCCGCCGCCGCCCGCCGCCGCCGGCCACCCGCCGCCCCCGCCCACCTCCCGCTCGCCGCCGTCGCCCGCCCGCCGCCCCCGCCCATCGACCGCCCGCTGCCTGTCGCCCGCCCGCCGACCGCCGCCGCCACATGCAAGTCGGCCACTGTCCGATCGTTACTGGGCATCCGTTGCCGTCCGATCTAGTGGGTAACCACCCACTAACCCACTAAGTTGGTGGTGGGGCACACCATAATCCTCTCCAGGAGGCTATAAAAGGAGCACCAGGGCATCCTCATAATTCACCTTTTAGCTTCTGGTCATCTCTTCCTCAGGTCAAAGCTCTGCCGGATTCCTCCCTCAGGTCATCCTCCAGCCACCTCGAGCCACCGCAAGCCACCACGAACCACCAGAGCACCACCAGCCGGAAAAAGCCCAAGTCCCAGAGCGAGCAGAGGAGGAAGAAGACGATCCCTGCAAGTAGGCGCGCGACGGACACACCAATCCAAGCTACAAAGCACTAGTGTCGCCACTCGAATTCTAGTACCCAAAACGCTCCCGCGACGCAGCTTGTTGCCCGCGGGGAGCTGTTGTCTTCTTCTCTCACCTCAAGTTGTAACAGGAGCAGCCTGTCACCTCGATTCTCCAAACGCACTGTAACCGCAAGCAGCTAGTGGATTTCGACCGACACAGATCCGGTCACGTAGTTTTTTACCCAATTGAGGGGTTTTTCCACGTCATCACATCTTGAGTCGATCTTTCCTTTTCTCTGACTGTGTGTGCGCTAATTGAATCCTAAACTGCCCCGCAAGCTAAGGTGACATAATTTAATCTGATCCGACCGGGGCATCGAGTGAGCCCACAACATTTTCCCTTTTAAAGTGCATATCTCAATAGAAAGCAAGTTAACCAGTGTAACAATAGTGACACTATTTATAAAAATAATAGATGACTGAACATAAGGCCATAAGAACTCACCGCAGTCTTTCCCTTTCCTTTTGTCCCTTCTAGCATTGTCATTGCGTCTCCCACCACCTTGGGATATCATGACCTATAATATACCATTCGTAATTACTTTAAGAACATCAAATTGACGTCTTTCATTATTGTCTATTGCATCCCAATTCCTCTAAAAAGTTCCACTTGCACTTATTAGTGAGGGAACATCTTTCCCTAACCTCATCTTACTAATTAGGACAAAAGGGTCACAAATCTCCAAGAATTAATTGTCACCCTAAAGCCATGAAGATAGGTTTTTGGACCTATAGAGAGGTACATATTCTAGAAGTTGTTTTCCAACCCTGAAAACACTTAGAAATTCATAAATCAACATTACTTCAACTAGGGTTTCACCAAAATAACTTGAAATCATGGATTAGGGCATGAGAATATATTACAAAAACTTTTAAAAAGAAAAGAAACAAAAGAAGTCAAAGAACTTAAACCCTAATTTTTCTTCCCTACGCAATCCATGCAAAAACTTCACATAGAAAGAAAGAGAAGTGGAGGGCAAGAGATTACCCTGCTACGTGCGCAGTTTCGTTTTTCTTCTTAACGCGAGAACTGACTCTGGTTTACATGACATGCACGTCAATGAGTCATATTTGCGCCGCTTGCTCTGCCCTCTTCACCGAATAAGAGTTAATATGTGCTAATAGAAAGTTAGATTTACTGCTAATTTTGGATTCAATACAACTGATATTTCAAAATATAAATGTAGACTTAATCTTAATACCAGTATAGTTGGCGATATCACACCGTGTGCGTGTGTTGTGCTTGTGTGCACTTGTTTGTCTGTGCAAGTCTTGTGCAACACCTTTGAGCTCTTGTTTTCGCTTCCCCCTTTGGAGTAAGTTTGGATCATTCGAGCAAGAGCCGTTTACTTGGTTGGGCTGGCTTGCTTTAGAGATTTGGTCGGGAGTCTTCCGATTTGACTCGAGAACCTTTTGGGAGAACCCCATCAATTGTGATGGATGACTGCACTTGCTGTATAAGGGACTTCACTAATCTCTCTGAATCCCTCTTTATACTCATTTTTTGGCGATTGTTATTTGCACTGCAGAAATTACTATTAGCACTCGATTTTAGGTCTTTTTTCTCTACTCAATAAAGTTAATCTCACTCAAAAGCACCCCCTCCTTGTTTCGTGCATGCTTCGGCCCGCCCAATAGGGCTTTCCACTACCTGGTAGGGTTCGCCGCCTCTCCTCTTACATCCGACCACCTGGTATTCACCGTCTCTCCTGTTGCATTCGGCCGCCCGAATGCTTTTTAAGAGTTCGGTCCAAACAATTTCTCCTCCGTCCGCCCTCCCCTCTTGCATTCGGCCGCCTGAAAGGTATCTCCTCTACCAAGATAATCTTCCTCCTTCCAACACCAACATCATTCTCTGGCGTAGTACTGAGACAAATGCATTTTTTTCTATTTTGTTGTTCAATAATGAGAGGGTTGATTAGAACATATTATCTTTTGCGGTTTGTCCAAAATTCTATAAAATTCTCTTCTAATCTCGAAAATAAGTCATCTTTAACTTCCTTTTTGGTTAAACAAGGTACTGTATTAGTTCTACATGAAGAGTTAATTGCTTCTTTGTTATTAATTTTAGCTTGAATCCTACTAGTTTGTTGTTTTATGAAAGTGATAAGTATTGATGGATGGCAAACATCACAACTAAGCAAAATTTTTTAAAATTTTTAATTTTGATTTACTAATAATAATTTTAATTGCTAACATAATTTTATCAAAAATTATTTTACAAATATCATAACAATAGGGCTTATATAGTTTTCTTAGGACAATGTTATATATAAACTATAAATGGTTATATATAAACAAGATTTTAAGAAAATTTATGTCATTTATAATTACTACATACAAATTATATATTAAACCTAATTTTTTTTTCATTTCCCCTCCTGCCCTAGCCCAGCCGCCTTCCTCCCGATTCTCATTTCCGCTTCGGCGATACTGCATGCGACGAAATCCGGTTGCTCCTGTGCGAATGCAAAGGTTCCTCATCTACTGTTCTTCTTCCCGAGCTTGTATGTATCTAATTTTTTTGGTTTGGATTACAAGATTCAACATTTTTTTAGGTGTAAGAAAATGCAAAAAAGGTACAAAATATTTTGGAAAGATAAAAATGATCATAAAAAATACTTATAAATAATCATTTAAGCAATTAATCGGCTCTAATTTTCATTGTACATGTGTATTCTAGTTTTGAAGCATGAAAAAAAATTAAGATTCAAAATATTTTAGATATAGCATGAATTAGATTTCAAGTCTACCGTATGCTTTACTTTGTATCTTGATAAGAAACAATTAATTTTTAAAATATGATATCAAAGAGTCGTATTTAATTTAAATTTTTAGCTGATAATGGAATTTAATTTAATTTTTTTTGAATTGATTTGTATAGAATTATTATGTTTGTGCATAACAAATTTTTTTACATTAATTTATATATAGTAAAAATTTGTACAGTCATATTTGATTTACATATATCATAACTCTTTTTGATTTATATTTATCATCACCTTTTTTTTCATCTCGAGAAATAGACAGAAGTAAAAAATAAATAAATAAATATAGGCGGTCTGCCGCTCTAGTTCTCCAACTCACCCGGCTTGGGCGTTACACGCTCTCCTACTGCTCTTGCTCTACTCATCGAGTGCACACCCAGAGAAGGATCGAGAGACGACGGCTTTCTGGACTGATCGCCGGCGAGGTCTCCATCTCCGGTAACGGATCCAACGATACGTACTATCTCCTCACTCTCTCCGGGAGTCATTACATCCGTTTCCTCACTCTCGGCATCTTGGTGTGATGTGAGATCTATCTCTGCATCGCCTAAGATCCGGTGATCCGTTCCCATCCCTGAGAAGATCCGGCGAGAAGAAGCCTCCGGACACCAGGTTAGCCCACAAGGCTTGGATCTTACCATTTTTGGTAAAGATTGATTGAACACTGTCGTTAACTGTATGTTACTATAAATTCATGGATATTGTTTCTCTTTTGTTTAATTTACTGTTTTCCCCCTCAAATTTTTGTCATTCATGAGGGATAAGGAAGCATAAACATAGAAGTTATTCTTTTCCTTTTATGTCCAAGAATGTTCAGGGCCTCTGCGCGCAGCGCAATAGAGGTTTTGCCGTGCAGAACGGCAGCACTGGCCGGAGGTGCTGTTTGTCCTGCCTCCGCCGCACACATGAACGGAGCTCGGCAGCCTAAGGCAGATTACGAGGTCCATAGAAATGGTTGAAATGCTGATTTCATAAAAGCTAATAATACTTGCATACATGTTTTTCTAATGTGTATAAATTTAAGGAAAATATGTTTAATTTCCTCTTCTTTTGTACTTATTGTTCAAGCAGAATTGAAGTGGTGGAGTTGTGCAGGTTAATCAAGTTAGACTAATTGTGCAGTGTTTTTTTATAGATTTTTAGCAATTACTGGAAGTTTTCTTCTCCTGATTGACTTTGAAAACATAACACACAAGCGCGCGCACACACACACATATATTTCTACTTTGTGTTTTCCTTTTGATTGTTGATGGGATCCCCCTCAATTTATAGAAATTCCGGGTTGAAATTAGCCGGAATTTCGTGACCCCCACTAAGTTAGTGGGAGGTTATAGGAGAAATCTCCGCACACGTCATCCGCACACCCGATCCGCGCTCGATCAACGCACTAACCGCCGCCGCGCCACCCATCGGCCGCCCGTCGGGAGGCCGCCCACCGTCGGGCCCCTCCCTTGGTCTCGCCGCCAGTCAGCCTCCTCACCGCCGGCTGGCCCTTTGGCCGCCTCCTAACCGCCGCCGTCCTATCGTCCCCATGCGATCTCCACCGTTCGATGCACGGGTAACCACCCACGTAACCACCCATTATGGGTGGGTGCAAACAGGCAAAATTATTTCGGTCTGCGCGTCGTAAAATTACTAAATATATGTGCATTAAATTATATTAAATCGGTCAGCAAATAGTAAATATGATGGTTATGGTCTGCGAATAACAGCGTAACCACCATAACCACCCCCGGGGCCTATAAATAGGACCTCGGTCTCTCCATCATTCTCACATTTTTTTCTCCTCCGCTTCTCCTACGTGCTTGAGAGCTCCACCAGAGTTCTCCTTCATCTTCGAAGACGCCCTTTAAAATCTTCAAGCACTTCAAAGATCCCTTGTTGATCTTCGCCCGTCGTCAAGCTTTCTCTCGCAAGACTTTTGCACGTAGCGCTTCCAGCACTCAGTGCTCGCCAGGGGACCGCCAACATTCTCTGCTCCAGCCTTAGAGCGCAAGAAGGAGCCCATTAAGGCTCTAGAACATGTACTCTCCACCGCAAACAAAGTCAGAACACTTAGCTTCGAGAGCGGTGACCTGTCACCCTCCGAACGCGCTCCTCTCTCTCCCCTCTCAAGTTGTAATGATGAACGACCTGTCTCCATTGCATTCTCTCAAAAGCCTTGTAAAATAACAACAAATAGTGAAGTTTGGTCGGCACAGTCCCGACTGCGTGATTTTTCACCCTTTTACAGGGTTTTCTACATAAAAAAGCCTTCTTGCCTGCTGCCTCTTTTCTCTGCAACTGTTTGCGCGCTCGACCACTCAGGAGCTAAGACGGGCCAATCTAGACCGGTCTACTAAGAGTCTCGAGTAAGCCGCAATAGTTTAACGCCTTCTGTGAGAAGAGTTCCCAGTACTCCTTGAAGATCTAGAAGATAGTATCTTCGACATAGTGATACCGCAAGCAAGCGTCAATGGCAAGAAGAAGCACCCACACAACACAAGGATCAGTCCGCGAAGGACGCGTCGCCCCCGGTCCTTCCCACTCCCTCATCAACGCACCTCGGCAGGAGGAGACCGCGGTCGCGCCCGAGAATGCGCTTGCGGGGCGCGTCGTCCGAATGAAGGAGCAACAGGCTGAGATGTTTGGCTTTACTGAGAAACTTAGGAGCAGCTCAGGCTCCCACGACACCTCCCGCGCCAGTCAACCTGCCTCCTCCACCTCCAGATTGCATCCTAGAGAACCACCATGAAGAAGGCTCCAAGGAATTCTCGGAAGCAGCAAGCACCGCGTACCCCGCCTGCCAGGCCAGGGCCACCGAAGCCGGCCAACAGCATCAATGCCAGCAGACGGGCGCCCCCGTGAATGCTACAGGAAGAATGACCAGAGAAGAGATCAGAGAGCTGATCACCGAAGAGTACGAACAAGTTGGCTGACGAGCCGCATACGTACACCTACACCGCCCCGTCAGGACCGGCTCCCCGCTTGCACCCGAAGTCTTGGCGCACTCAGCCCCGACCGAATTCAAGCTTCCGAGCATTGACTCTTATGACGGGACGAAAGACCCCATGGAGCACATAAACCACTTCTCCACCATCCTCAGAATTTATAGCGCCCCCGATCAACTGCTCTGCCAAGTATTTCTGGCCATTCTGTAGGGCCAAGCCAGGACATGGTTCCATTCCCTTTAGGAAGGAACCATCCGGAGCTTCGTGGAACTGACCCAGCAGTTCCTTGATCAATTCATCGCTAACCGGAGGATAGTGAAGGATCCCTCTCACCTCTCAAGGATCTGTCAAAGTGAGGGGGAGACCATCAAAGAATTCTTCCGCCGGTTTACGACCGAGGCGAGACAGATTCCTGGAGTAGAACCCCAGCTTCTGCGAGAAGTATTCCTTGGAGAACTCCAGCCAAGCGGTTTCTACTCCGCTCTGATAAGGGAGATGGTCCCTAGCTATCCTGATCTCGTGCACAGGGTTGAAGCACAGATCGCGACCCACGAAGCCATCAAAGTCCACATCCAGCAGTTTGAAGGAGTGAAGAGGAAGATAGAAGAGCCGGCCCCGTAGCGACAAGAAGAGCGCCAGAACAACGCGCGGCCGCAGGACCGCTGCAGGGACCGCCCGCCTTCCCTCCAGAGCTTACCAGTAGTACACGCCACTCAACACCTCCCGCGCAAACGTGCTCTATGCAATTTGAGACTATCCAGCGTTGCGGAGGCCGCGAGAGATCCCGACCGACAAAGGGGATCGAACGAAGTATTGTGAGTTCCACAGGGGAACATGGCACACCACCGAGTGTATCAAGCTAAAGGATGAGATCAGACGCCTCATCCGGCCAGGCGCCCTCGGGAGGTTCCTGCAAGACCAGACTCGGAACCAGCCAGCGCAACCAAGAAAAGAGTAGCCACCAACTCACCAGGACGTGCAGGGGGGCAGACAAGTGGTTGGAATAGTAGAGACCATCTCCGGCTCCCTCTTCATCATCAATTCTATTGCCCACCACCAAGAAGAGAGTCATAACACACAACCAACAGAAACTATCAGCTTAGGAGACTAAGATTTGAAGGGACTGCTCGTGCTGCACCAAGACCCGCTGGTCATCACCGCAGAGATTTGCGACCCCAGCTTCCGCGTCAAGCGGATACTGGTGGACAATGGCAGTTCAGTCAACGTCTTATTCATGTCAGCCCTTCTCGGAATGCAGATTTCGAAAGAAAGGCTCCAGCCGGCCACATGACCAATCTACGGCTTTAAATTAGGACCAGTCTCAGTCGAAGGAACAATCACTCTCCCGGTGACCCTGGGAGAGTTCCCAAAACAGACCACTCACAAGATCCATTTCGTGGCAGTCCAGTCAGAGTCGACGTACAACACAATCTTCGGTCGCCCACTCAGACAGTGTTCAGAGCTATCCCTTCCATTCCCCACCTCGTAATGAAGTTTGTCACTCTAGCGGGGATTGAAGTCGTTTGGGGAAACCAGGAGGCAGTGCGCACGTGCTATCTGCCAGCAGATGCCAACGGTTCGAAGCGTCTGCCCTTCACCATCTCTTCGGGGCCACGCCCATGTGACCTCCCAGTGCACCAGATCGAAGGTCCGCCCTTCTCCCCCTCAGAAGGTCACGACACAGTCAGAGCCTGCTCCCCTCGCGGTCGCCCCGGTTCGAAGGTCCGCCCTTCATCACCACAATCAATGACACCCCCTGCTCGATGGTCTTGACCTCCCACTACCCGGTTCAAAGCGTCCGCCCTTCGCTCTTGTAGTAGGTTACGACATCATCTGGGTCTCGTTCTCCTACTGCCAACCAATCAACGACATCCCCCAGCTCGACGGTCTAACCTCTCACTACCCGGCTCAAAGCGTCCGCCCTTCGCCCTTGTAGTAGGCTACGACATCGTCTTGGTCTCGTCCTCCTACTGCCAACCAATCAATGACACCCCCCAGATCGGCGGTCTAACCTTTCACTACCCGGCTCTAAGCGTCCGCCCTTCGCCCTTGCAGTAGGTTACGATATCGTCCAGGTCTCATCCTCCAACTGCTGATATCTAGGAAGCAAACCATAGTTGCGCGCAAAGCAACGGTGCCAACACTGCAAAAGCTCAATTGTCACAAAAACAACGCTCTAAGCCGGAGCAATCCATAAACAATAATGCAATACACAAATGACGTCCAAAGCCCTACAATCAATATACAGAGCCACTACATAGTATAGGTATACAAGATACAAACACAGGTATAAACCCGTCACCAAAGCTACAAAAATATAAACATTACAAAGAGCAAATGTACAAAGATACAACAAATGTGAAGCTACTCCTCGCCCACGATATCCACATCAGAATCAAAACTCTCGTCCTCAAAAAGATTCTCTAAACCGAGGCCTGTTACATTGCAGCTACGCGCTCGCGCCACCATCTGAAGGGTCTTCACCATCCCTCGCATGAAATCCACCTCTCGATCGACTTCCATATGGGGATCCACCTCCTTAGTCCAGACGTCCTCGCGGATCTCTTCGAAAAGCAGGCAACGATCCATCTTAAAGTCAATAGAGTCCCTATACGCGGTAACTCCTGCGGCCTTCAGCTCAGCAATCCGCTCCTGCGAATAAAGGCGCTCTACCTCGGCCTTCAAAGACCCTAGCTCGGCCTCCAGGCGAGACACCCCTTGCGCGCTCTCCAAAAGCTGCGTCGTCTTCTTCGCGAGGGACTTCTCTGTCCGAAGCTCTGCCCGCGACTGCTCCAGTTCTGCTCGCAGCTCAGACTCAATCTGTCGGAAGTGCGACAAGTCTCGATTACACCTCCTCGAATCAGAAAGGGAGCTCTTCACTCCCCGAAGCTCCTCCTGAAGCGCTAGGTATCCATCCTTCAGGCTCACATAATGGTCATTCCACGTATGAGCGATGCTGGCCTGAACCCCGATCTGCAACAAAAGAAAACAAGTCAGATTCATTACAACATAACGAGCAAATCAAAGCAAAATGCCACACTTACCGCATTGTTCATCACTTACAAGGAGGAAGACGCACTTCGCCTTAGCTGCCGCTGGCACAGAAGTCCCCTTAGCTACGTGGGGGGCAGAGGAACCCAGAACCTCAAGGTCAAGATCAACAGGCTCCCCATCAACTCTGGAGCTGCAAGGGGACGCTTCGTCAGAGCGCTCTCTCGGTCCAGTGGAAGGTCGAGACTCAGGATCCAAATCGCCGCACTTTAAAACCAGTTTCCTCTTCCAATCACGATCCAGCGACACCACGACAGAGCGCTCAGGATCAGTAGAGAGTCCCCACAACAACTAACGCTTCACCTCCACGAACAAGGAAATGCTGAAGAGGGAGTTCGCCAACACATGAGGCCCAGTGAACCCCAACACTGGTGTAAACTCCCGCTCACGTCCCTTCACACGACGACATCGTCTCAGTACCTGAAGCAAAAATACATGTCAAATTTTCAAAAACGAACCGCCCGTAACGTCGTCAAAGCCCTTGCATGCCGCTGTCCCCAGAAGCACAAGCACCGGGCCGCGACCCCAGCAAGACAAAAGCGCAGCTCACACGCGGATGTTGCGCAGGCCCGACCTCCTTTCGTGCCTCACCTCGGCACCTTTGCTGCTTCCGCCCGCTTCTTTTCGTGTCCCTTCGTTCGCCTTCGCCATTGACGACACAATCCGTTCACAGAAAGTCTCCGCTCTTCTCTTGCTCCGGTTCCGGATACAGGGGACTCTGGGGGGCAAATGATGTGATTCCCCTCAATTTATAGGAATTCCGGACTGCAATTAGCCAGAATTCCATGACCCCCACTTAGTGGGAGGTTATAGGGGAAACCACCGCACACGCGATCCACCCACCCGATCCGCGCCCGATCAATGCACCATCCGCCACCGCGTCACCCACCGGACGACCGCCAAGAGGCCGCCCGCCGCCGGGCCCGCGGCCGCTGCGGCCGACCTCCATTGGCCTCGCCCACAGAGCGCTGCCGCAAGACCCGCGCGGTCGGCCTTCCCCGACCGACCTCCCTTGTCCGTGCGCCCACGGAGCGCGGCCGCGAGGCCCCCGCAGCAGGCCTCCCCCGGCCGACCGCCCTTGGCCGCGCTCCCATGATGCGCCACCGACCTCCCCTGGTCGGTCGCCCTTGGCCATGCGTCCGTGACGCGCGGGCGCCTCCCCCGGCCGGCTACCCTTGGTCGTGCGAACGCGAAGTGCGGCCTTGTCGGCTTCCCTCGGCCGGCCTCTCGCGGTCGGCTTCCCTCGGCCGAGCGCCCACGGCGCGGCCCTCCCCAGCCTGCCCCGCAATAGGCCGCCATCACCGGCCAACCCTCGCCGGTCGGGTCTCGCCACTAGTCGGCCTCCTCACTGCCGGCTGGCGCTTTGGTCATCTCCTTACTGTCGTCGTTCGATCGTCTCCACGCGATCTCCACCGTCCGATGTACGGGTAACCACCCGCTTAACCACTCATTATTGGTGGGTGCAAATAACCAAAATTATATCGGTCCGCACGTAATAAAATTATTAAAATATACGCGTACTAAACTATATTAAATCGGTCTGCAAATAGTAAATAAGGTGGTTATGGGTTGCGGATAACCGCGTAGCCACCCCTAGGGCCTATAAATAGGATCTCAGTCTCACCTTCATTCTTACCCTTTTTCTTCCTCGCCTCCACCCCCTGCGTGCCCGAGTTCTATAGAGATCTCCTTCACCTCCTTCGATGATCTTCAAGCATCTTGAAGACCATTTGAAGGCCACCATTCTCCTACGTGCAAAGCATCCTGCAGACTCCGCAGTCCGCACTCATTGGGCATCTCACTTAATGTTCACAACAAGTTCAACATTCAGTACCCGCCAGTTGACTGCAAGCATTCTCCACTCCAGCTTCCGACCACAAGCAGAAGACCGCCAAGACTCCAGAACGCGTGTGTCCTCTACTACAAGCAAATACAATTACTTAGCTTCGTGAGTAGTGGCCTGTCACCCTCCGAACACGTCTCTTTCTCTTCCCTCTCAAGTTGCAACGAGGAGCGGCCTGCTGCCCTCAAATTCTCCCAAAAGCTTGTAAAACACCAACAAAGAGTGAAGTTTGGTTGGCACCGATCCAGCCATTTGGTTTTTCACCCTATTCCATGGTTTTCCACGTAAAAAAAACCCCTTGCTAACTACTATCTCTTTTCTCTGTACTATTTGCACGCTCGACCGCTCAGGAGCTAAGACGGTCCAATCTAGACCGGTCCACCAAGAGCCTCGAGTGAGCCGCAACAATTGTATTGAACCCATCCCATTCTTTACCATTACCATTTTCTGTTCAACCAATTGTGCTTGTTTGTATTTGCAAATTTTGATTGCTTTATAAAAATACCGGTGAGGTTTGGCCATTCTTAAGTTTACCCACAAAGGCATTTTGAATTAATTAAAATCTCGGCATAGATCTTTGAATCATACATATGTTTTATGGTTGTGTGACTTTCAACATAAGATTGGTAATGTATCTAGTGTAGGTTGCCCATTTTTCTGGATTTACTGTAAGTGAAGTGAGATGGGCTCGAGGTTTCCTTCACATAAGCTCAACAGTGGCCTATATGTTTCTGGCCGTCCAGAACAGCCAAAGGAGAAGTCACCGGTGATGAGTTCCACAGCCGCACCATACACTGGTGGAGATATTAGGATGTCCGGCGAACTTGGAAAAATGTTTGAGGTTCCTTTTGATAACTCGAGATCCCGGAAATCAGGACCTATCACTAGTGCTCCCTCAAGGACTGGATCATTTGGAGGTAAATCTCTTTCTCATATATTTCCTATTTAATGCTAAATTTACCTACTTGATATAGCTACAAGGCTCATGGTTTAGTTTCAGGTTCTACATCAGTCAATAATGGTAGTTTAGGCAGGCATAAATCTCAATCTGGGCCTCTTAATAAGCATGGTGAGTCAGTGAAGAAGTCCTCTGGTCCTCAAAGTGGTGCAGTCCCAGTTTCTCGCCAAAATTCGGGCCCGCTACCCCCAGTGCTTCCAACAACTGGTCTCATCACATCTGGGCCTATTTCCTCCGGTCCTTTGAATTCTTCCGGCACTCTCCGGAAAGGTTCAGGTCCTTTGGATGCCACTGGAGCAGCTAAGCTGCAGAGGACATGTGTTGCAAATAACCAAGCTGTTACAAAAATTTTTGAGGAGGACAACCATCCTTTCAAGAAAGGCTTCCCGAAGGCAGTATTGTGGTCAGTGATCCTTCTATTTGTGATGGGGTTCATTTCGGGTGGGTTTATTCTTGGAGCTGTTCACAATGCCATTCTTCTAGTTGTTGTTGTGGTTATCTTTGCTTTCATGGCAGCAATTCTCATATGGAATCGTTGTTGGGGAAGGAGAGCTATTATCGGTTTCATTGCTCGATATCCAGATGCGGAGCTTAGAACAGCAAAAGATGGTCAGTTCGTTAAGGTCTCTGGGGTACGTTACTTCTAAGGCTATGTTTGGTACTCGGTTTGTTTTACGACGACGTTTTTTATTTATCTCACCAGAGAAATATAAATGTTTGGGTAACACATTTTGGAGCTCCGATGCGGTGGGTAAAGTCAAAAACGCCATTCGAAGTTCCATTTCCCACTGGAGCTCCATTTTTCTTCAAATTCATTGGCACCGCCCTCCTAGATGGAGGCTAAACTCTATACAAGAAGCTTTCTCTGGAAGGTTTTTCGTAAACAAAGTTAAAAATGCTCAAATGTGCTTGCTCAGTTAATTTCCTTTGTTCTTGGTTAAATATTGAGGTGAATATTTCATGTTATCGTTCTTCTCATCAGAAAGGTGTATATATGATGCTGTTACGAGCCTCCGATTGTGAGCGTGTGTGTGGTCTTGCGACGGAGAAATCTCGGAGAGGATCGTCGCTACCCTTCCCCGACCTAGACTTCCCAAAATGGAGGAAGATACAATGGGAGCCGGGCTCGATCGAGATAGAGGAGAGAAGAGGGGAGCCTTGCTCAATCCTAGCCCTAGCCAAGAAGGTGAGGAAGGGGGGGGGGATTAAGAGAGAGGATTGGAGTTTAATTTTTCATAATTAACAAGCCTACTCTCCCCACCTATATATAATCAGAGGAAAGAGTATAACATAAAGTACCGAATATGCCCCTCACCCGGGCTACATAAAACGTGAGAAAAAAGTGCAAAAATAAGAAGAGAATAATAGTGCGCGGCAATTAAAGATACAATGTACTAGAAGATACACATCCTCCCAGACACGTATTGTCACCCCTTGCGTGGACCCATAACATCTCCTCCCCATCTCGAATCAAGCTTGTCTTCAAAGCTTGAAGTATGGGGGTCCTACCGATCCATCATTCTCGTCCTCGTCATCTGAAGGGTCGTTCACTTTGAGCCAAAAAAGACGCTTGCACCTGTGTCCGGCTGAACATGGTTCCTCACAGTTGGAACTAAGGCCCTGTGCACGACGTTTTGCTATCTCTGCCCTTGATAGTCGCTTGATGGCCGGGGTGGAGTTGGATTCCTTACCCCTAAGTGGGATGGACATATTGTTAGAACGAGGAGTGTGTGTGTCCTCACTCCTCACACCAACTGTCCCCGTACCCGCCATAGTGGCCTCCAGCTGGGGTGTTCATGAGGAGACGCTTCTCACAAATGCGGGCGAGGCTCATGACAGTGCTAAGATTATGTGGGGCTTAGAACTCCACTTCCAGGCGCAATCGGTCGTGCAGGCTGGCAGTGAAGATGACCTAGTGCTCTGATAAGATAGAAAGAACACGGGCCAGTAACATCTGAGAGCTCTCCAAGTGACCATTCACGGATCTAGATTGCTTGAGATTGACAAGCTCCCTGAAGGGATTGCTGCAGAGAGGCGGCCCAAAACGCATATTACATGCTTGCTTGGTGGTGGACCAAAGTTGAAGTAAGGGTCCCTCGAGCTAGTTGGTCATACCATAGCTGTGTCGAATCCAAGAGTTGGAAGGAAGCCAACCTGATCCAATCATCCAATGGCGTGAGATGGTTGGCGAAAAAATGCTCACAACGCGTGAGCCATGCCAGGGGATTGCACTTTTTGTCAAAGAGGGAAAATCCAACTTCATAAATGCGAGACATTGCCTCTGGTGGATCGAGGTGCGTGGGACTCTGAAGGCACGACAAGTGCACCCTGATTAGAACTCGTCGCAAGGTGGGGGATGGATGGGAGGTTCCCGGTAGCCATCAATTGTTGCATGGTTTCCATGTTGTGCGCGAGGGTAAGACCGCCCGCTTCCATGGTCGCAGGAGGTACGTGTGGGCTGTTCGGAGGTGGAAGAAGTCGGGGCAGCGGGCTGGAAACCTGAATGCTGCTGATTGGGCACACGTCTGAGCATGTAAGAAGCGAAGTAGCGGCGTGGGAGGGCTAGGAGGCCCGTTGGAGGTAGGTAAGAGTGGTGCGACGAGCTGAAGAAGGTGAGATCGCGGCTGGAGGCGAGCTGGGAAGCGCTGAGAAGAGGCAAGTTGGTGGATCAAGCGGATGCGGCGCTATCAGGTTGGAAACGGTCGTGTTGGGTTCGACGACGCCAGGCGCGGTGCACACAGGGTCAGCAGAGGGGCAGTCGAATGGTCGGACCTTGCGGAAGTCATCGTTGCTAGGCACGTACGCGGAGTCTGTCAAGCCAGAATGATCGGCTGCAGAAGACGTTGTGCGGGAGGCGTCGGGGCTTGGCGAGCGTGCAGGAGTTGTCGAAGGTGACGTCCTTTCTATTGGATGCGCCTAGGATACATAAGTGGGTTAGAATCGAGTGATGTGGCCGGAGGCGGAAAGATGCTTTGATACCAAGATGATACGAGCCTCTGATTGCGAGCGGGTGTGCGGTCTTGTAAGGGAGAAATCTCGGGGAAGATCGTCGCAACCCTTCATCGACCTAGCCTTCCCAATGGCAGGAGATACAACGAGACCAAGAGAGGTGGGAAGAGGGGATCCTTGCTCAACTTTAGCCCTAGCCGAGAAAATGAGGGAAGAAGGAGAAGATTCAAAAGAGATTATGATTTAATTTTTCATAACTAACAATCCCACTTTCCCCGCCTATATATAGTTTCAAGGAAATGGTATAACAAAAAGTGTCAAATATGCCCCTCACCCGGGCTACATAAAGCGTGAGAAATAAAGTGCGGAAATAAGAAGAGAATACAGGTGCACAACAATTAAAGATACAATGTACTAGAAGATACACATCCTCCCGGACACGTGTCGTCACCCCCTGGGTGGGCCCATAACAAACACAAGATTCCTTTTACCTTTTTGGGCATAGTAGAGAACTTTTTTTTGGTTCATATTTAGTCTGTATAAAATTTTTTCCTTGCGTAAACAAGCGGAGCCTACTTAGCTTGGCCATTGCATTTTCAAGCTAGCACTCTCTTATGATGATAACACGCTAGTTATTGGCTTTTAAATTCTCTTAACATGAGTAATAGTTCCCTCAAACTATCAGGTTGTTACTTGTGGAAATGTTCCGCTCGAGTCGTCATTCCAGAAGGTTCCGAGATGCATTTACACATCTACAAGTTTATATGAATATAGAGGCTGGGATTCAAAAGCAGCCAATTCTACGCATCGCAGATTTACATGGGGCTTAAGATCTGTTGAGGTGAGGCAAGCTTATGACTATATTATATATTAAAGGAATCCTTGTAATTCAGCGTGACACCATCAAATTCATCACAACCAACCAATTGTATAAAAGATAAAACTCAATTGTGATGTCATATATGCTCTGCTAAGGAACTTCATCCATTTTATATTCAAAATTAGTTTCTTTTCTTGGTGGCAGTCATAACCGTTGTCATGCGAACATACGGTGGCGTTTTTGTCCAAACTCCTCGGAACAAAAACGTCGTGCCAAACGGAGCCATAGTCATATTTATATTATTTCTAACTTATAGAAGAGCTTAATTTCCGAACCAAGTATATTGAATATCCTTGCACTTTTTTAAAAAAGTTTCTTTTTAAGTTGAATAAAGAAATAGTAACTTTTCTTTTAAAATATTGTGCAGAGTCATGTTGTAGATTTCTACATTTCTGATTTCCAGTCTGGGTTAAGAGCATTGGTTAAGACAGGTTATGGTGCAACTGTGATACCGTATGTTGATGAGTCAGTCATTGTGGATGTGGATACTAGCAACAAGGATCTATCAGCTGAATTTCTTTGCTGGTTGAGGGAGAGGAACCTTTCAAGTGATGGTCGTATGATGCGCCTGAAAGAGGGGTAATTTCATATTTTCTTCTTATCAAAAATCTGGAATTTAACACACATGAATAGAGGAAATTAGTTGAAAACAACTTTTTTAGAGTTCTATATTGTTTTCATCTGTTCTCATGAAAAATAAATTTCTGTAACTTAAAATGTTTTTCTATCTTTCTGATTGAAGATTTCAAAACTGAACTTGATATTTTTATAGTTCTTAAACTTTTCTTTACTGAACATTAGAGACTTTTGATACTTTACTTTGTGCTTTAGGTTTTGTTAGGCGCGGCGTTTTTTCTCTGGTGAGTTTTGACAAAAAACGCCACCCTATGTTTGGCATGGCGATGGCTATGACCGCCACCAATTAAAAAAAAACTAGTTTTGAACATTTAAGTGCATCAAGATCCTTAGGTGAGGTCGGGCACCTCATTCACGACCGGCACCACCGTGCCAAACGTTGACTAAAGCTGATCGATCATCTATAATCTACTAGTGATTCAGATCCTCTTTGCTATATATGATAAATTGTGTTGAAAGAGCTCAAAAACTTGTATGTATTGCTTGTGTATGTAAATACAAGGAGAGAATACAAATATATAGGAAGAAAAAGAAAGAAGAAAATCCTATACAAGATGTGGGACTAAAGGAGGAGAGAAGATAAAACATAAATGGGCCCATAATGGCCCTTTACATGAGCTATTTTAACACTCCCCCGCTAGCTGGAGCGTACAAATCGTATGCGCCCAGCTTGGACAAGCATTGATAGAAGAGTGTCTTGGAAAGGCCTTCGTGAAGATATCCGCAACTTGGTTCCGATCCTGGGACATGCTTTAGGTCAAGCTTCTTCATTTGAACCTTTTCCGGATGAAGTGACAATCGACCTCAATATTCTTCGTTCTTTCGTGAAAGACCGGGTTGTCTTAGCGATGTGTATGGCGGCTTGACTGTCACAAGAGAAGAGCCGGTGATGGTAATTTTACACCCAGATCAGTAAGAAGACTCGAGCCATGTCAATTCTGATACAACTGATGCATTGCTCGGTACTCTGCCTCGGCTGAAGATCGAGCAACGACCGCTTGTTTCTTACTTCGCCAAGTAATAAGATGTCCTCCAAGGTAAGTGCAAAAACCACTCGTAGATCGCCAGTCATCGAGAGAGCCAGCGTAATCAGCATCTGAATATACCATCGATGTTGGAGCAGAAGAGGAGGTCCTGTAGACAAGTCCCTGATAGGAGCGGTTTTCAGATACCTGAGAATTCGTTCCACTGCTTGAAGATGAGATTTTCGAGGAGAGTGCATGTATCTGCTGACAAGACCAACAACAAGGAAATATCCGGTCCCGTAACCGTGAGATATATCAGTTTTCCCCAAGAGACGTCGATAATATTCAGGATTCGGGAGAAGGAGATCGGAGTCAGATGCCTGGGCACACAGTTTGTGGTTCACATCCATAGGAGTATCACTTGGCTTGCAGCCGGACTGACCCGCATCATGAAGAAGGTCAAGACAATATTTCCGTTGAGAGAGTGTGAGCCCATCCGGCCTCCTGGCAATCTCAAGGCCCAAAAAAATAGCAAAGAGGTCCCAAATCCTTGTCTGGAAGACTGAGTTTAGATGGACTTTGACTGCCTGTATCCCTTGAGAGTCATCTCCAGTAATGATAATATCGTCGACGTATACTAACAGAAATAACCGTTCCTGTTGGTTGGTGACGATAAAGAGCGAGAAGTCGGCCGAGCTCCGAGTGAAGCCAATCTCACGGAGGACCTTGCTGAATTTTTCAAACCATGCCCGTGAATTGTTTGAGACCATATAGAGCATTTTTAAGATGTCAGACCTGAGACTCCCCGTGGTCTCAAACCCGGGTGGTTGTTGCATGTAGACAGTTTCCTGGAGATCCCCATTCAGAAAGCATTCTTGATATCCAGCTGAAAGAGAGGCCACCGGCGATGGACAACAACAGAGATGAGGACGCGAACACTATTAAGCTTCGCTACTGGAGAGAACGTTTCCTCATAATCTAGTCCCTCCTGTTGAGTGAAACCTCTAGCCACAAGACGGGTCTTTAGACGGTCAATTGTCCCATCGACATCATGTTTGATGACAAAGACCCACTTGCACCCAACTGGTTTCTGGCCCGGGGGAAGGGAACAACAGACCATGTCTGGTTAGACCAGAGAGCAGACATTTCTTCCTCCATGGCCGCTCGCCATCCTGGATGTTGAAGCGCCTCCCGCACAAAATTTAGGAATAGCAACCGAAAAGAGAGAAGTAGCCAAAGTGTGTAAATGGGAGAGAGCGATGAAGAGAGATGTAGTTTGCCAGCGATGAGCAGTGGAAGGCGATACCTGATCATTTGGACGCGGAGTATCCATGGTAGAGACCGACGACAGAGGGGCAACGGAAGTGGTAGAAACGACGAGTGTAGACGCATAATGGTGGTTTGGAGGAACGACAATTGGTTTAAGAGAACGACAGTTGGAGGAGTAGTTGCGGGAATGACCGGGCGTGAGATGGATGGAGGTGTAGTGTTGGGTGGTAGATGGTCAGGTAAGGGAGCAGGAAAGAATGGTTGATCCTCGCGAAAAGTGACATCAGTAGAAACAGAGATCTTGCATGTATCAGGAGAATAACAGACATACCCCTTTTGTGTGCGTGAATAACCAACAAAGATATGCTTGACCGCTCGGGGATCCAGCTTATCCGGAAAGCCCCAAACGGTGGACATAGCAGAGGCTACCGAATATACGAGGTGGGAGAGGAAAGACCGTAGTGGAGGGAAAGAGTATGCTAAATGGAGTAGCATAGTTGAGAATAGAGGAAGGGAGACGTTAAAGAGAAAAACAGGCGGTCGGAGACCGCAAAGTTCCAATATGGTTTAGGGACATGCATTTGCAGCATGAGGGAACGGGCAACATCGAGTAAGTGGCATTTCTTGCGTTCGACAACCCGTTTGTTTTGCGGCGTGTAAGCGCATGAAGTTTGATGTAGAATCCGAACTCAGAACATAAAGCAGTAAATTCGTGACTAGTGTACTCACGAGCATTGTCAGTCGTAGTACTTTGTATTGTGTGTGGAAATGCGTACGGGTTTCGAGGACAAATGCCCGAAAGACACGGGGAAGCTCAGAGCGATCACGAAGTAAGTATAGCCAGGTAGTGCGAGAGTGATCATCAATAAACATTATAAAATACCGGAAACCGGAAATACTAGGAATTTTAAATGGTCCCCAAATATCCGAATGCACTAAATCAAAAAGAGCAGCGATCCGAGTACAATGTGAAGAAAAGATGAACGACTCTGCTTGCCGAGGATACAAGAGTCACACTGAAAGGGGGTAAAAGAAACATCCGGGAGAACCCGCCGGAGGACCGGTAGAGGAGCATGCCCAGTCAACGATGCCAATCAGTTGAAGAACGAATGAGGGGATGGTGGGAGAGTCGTCGAGAAGGTATAGCCCATCCGCAACGGTCTTTACCAATGGTAGTCTGCGTCCGCCGATCCTGTATAACAAAGAAGAGGAAGTGAATATAACAGAACAATCCAGATCATTAGTAAGCCGTCTAACAGAAAGTAAATTGAACGGGGAACTCAGGACGTGAAGAGCCGAGCGAAGGGAGATGGAGGAGGTGAGAGAAGATCTGTCGAGCCGGAGACGGGAACAGTGACTCCATTGGCCACAGTAATAGACGGTGGACAAGGGGAATTCAGGTACTGGCCAGGTCGATGTGGAGTAATGTGATGAGTAGCGCCAGAGTCCACAATCCAGCCCAAGTCGGTGGAGAGACAAGCGGTACCTGTGTTAGAGACGGAGGCAAGGGAGGCAGAGAGTGGGTGGAGCAATCCCTGGAGATGCTGGAGCTGAAGACGGACACTTTCAAGATCAGGAGGACCATCATCGGTAGCAAACAGAAGCCGTCGGGCGAGGAGGATAGCCAACTTTCCTTGTAACAGGTTGCCTCGAGATGACCATCTTTCCCGCAGAAGGAACACTTCGGCCGACCCCGCCACCACGACCCGGCCGCGAGATTCCCGAACGACCCTCCCCCCCCTCCCGAGTAGAAGGAGGATGAGGGAATGGTAGAAGCGGAGGTGCCTGCTGAAGAAGGGCTGGAGGAGGCCGTATTATCTGGAGGAGGTGATACTCGGAGAATCATGGAGCACACATCAGAAAATGATGGTGTGGTAGAGGAAGCCAGGACCTGAGCACGAATGCTCTGAAGGTGAGGGGGAAGACGGGCCATGATGATGGCAGTACAGGCGGCTTCCTTCTGAGCGCGCTGAGCAACAACATCATTGGTGAACGGCTGATGCTGGATCCATGCTTCAGTAAGAGTCTTCGCACGAGCAACAAAGGAGGTCATATCCGAAGCCCCTCCAGCGTCAAGAGCAAAGAGGTCAGTGAGGATGTCGTAGAGATGCTGGAGGCTGTCCCGTCCAGAATATAAGGAGTGTAGCTTAGTCCACATATCTTTGACAGTCTCATGATACATAGTCATTTGATAGGGCTCACCATCTAAAGAGTTCAAGATCCAGGTCTGAACTCGGCCATCATTGCGGAGCCAGTCATCGGTAGGAGGGGTGGGAGGAGCCTGAGTAAGGTGAGGGAGAAGGCCCTTGGCCTGAAGAACTCGTCTAACTGAATGTACCCAAGGGACGAAGTTCTTCTTTCCAGAAAGAGAGATGGTAGTGATGCGCAGCTCGTCACGGACTTCTGTAGTGCAAGCCGGGCGGTCAGCAGGCGGGCTGGCCGTCGAGCCAGAGGAGTTACCGGAAGAGCCCATAAGGGCAGACCACAGAGGGAGACAGCTGAGGTCGCTGCGAGAAGGGCAGGAGGCCGCTGCGAGAAGAGAGCAAGACCGCGGCGAGTAGAGGATAAACCGCCTGCGAGAAGATAAGGAGGCCGCCACGAGAATGACTGAGGAAGACCACGACCAGAATGCGGAGAGACAGCAGTCCGCACGGTCAAGCTGGACACCAGCGAGTAGTCAGTTCGCGACCAGAGGGCAGAAACAAAAGAGATAGACCGCCCCGGTCTAGGTGAAGCCAGCAGCGGTCAGAGAGCGGAAGGAAAACCGCGAGAGATCGCAAGCGAGAAGGAAGCAGAGAGAAAGCTGATAAGAGCAGCCCGCAAGAGAGAACCCGCAACGGGTTGACAGAGATCGCGGTAAGCAAAGGGGAGACTGCTGCCTTGTAGCGCACAGAAGGCAAAGCCGCAACGGACAGAAGGCGAAGCCGCAGCGGACTTGCAGCGGACAAGGAGGCAGAGGCCGGCACAAGAGAATTGAGGCAGAGGCCGCAGCGGGAAGGCGAGGTCCGCGAGAAGAGGTTCTCGAGCGGACACAAGAGGATACCGTTAGAGCAGAACACAAGCAACAGAGGAGAGGAGCTTGCAGCGGTCAGGAGAAGAGCCCGCAGCGGACAAAAGAAGAGCCCGCAGCGAACAGAAGAGAAGTGGGCCCCACGAAGCAGAGAGAGGGTGCCTATAAGAAGCCTGAAGAGGGTGGAACCACGGAGAGGGAGAGTAGAAGCGGATGCAGAGTTGCAAACCGCAGAGCCCGCGCGGAGAAGGGCAAGAGCGGATAGGAGACCGGAGAGGATAGGCTTCCAGTCCGCAGGAGACAAGGCCGCGGATAGACGCGGGTAGGAGAAGGAGGCCGCAGAGAAAACTGCGGACCGGGAAGGGGGTGAGGGGGGGGGGGGGGGGGGGGGGCTGGGCGGTTAGAAAAGGGGAAACCGCAGGTGACGGACTGCACGCTCTGATACCATGTTGAAAGAGCTCAAAAACTTGTATGTATTGCTTGTGCATGTAAATACAAGGAGAGAATACAAATATATAGGAAGAAGAGAGAAGAAAATCGTATACAAGATGTGGACTAAAGGAGGAGAGAAGATAAAACAATAAATGGGCCCAATAATGGGCCATTTACATGGGCTATTTTAACATTCTGTATCTCCTATCTTTCTAATTGAAGATTTCAAAATTGAACTTGATATTTTTATATTTCTTAAACTTCTTTACTTAACATTAGAGACTTTTGATACTTTACTTTGTGCTTTAAGCTGATCACCTATAAGCTACTTGTGATCCAGATCCTCTTTGCTTAAAATGATAATTCCGTTAACTCATAATAGGTTTGGGAAAAATGTTCATGTTGAAATTGTTGAAGTGTGAAGTAGGGGAAGTCGGGCGGACTGTTTGCACAGTTCGCACAGACCGCAGAGTTCGCGCGGACTAGGCGGATAGCATTGGCGGGTTGCCTAGTCGGACAACCGGTTTTGGCTGTGGTTCTTCTCTAGTGGTCTGGACCAGCAAGCTCTCTGGTGGAGTAACTGGGCGGATATGTTTGTTTTTCCGCGGGTTAGTGGCAGACTCTTTGGAGTTCGCAGGTGTCCGACATGGATCAGTGCTTGCGGTCTGGGTGTTGGATCGTGGTATAAGCACAGTTGTTCAAACAGGTTGCCTGGAGGTCGCGCGGTCTGATGGAGCAGTCTGCATGGGTGCTTGCGGACTGGGGTTGTTCAGTTGAGCGCGACCTTGGTTTCAGGTGGCGCGGTCTAGTTTGATGACCGCGGGTTTCTCGTGGACTTGGTCTTGTGGGGACTAAGTCCAGCTTGTTGCCTAGCTCGCCATGTTCTCTTTGTGCGGACTGGTTGTCAGCTCGCCTTGGTTCTGTGTCCGCGCGAGTTGACGGACTGATGGTCTATCCGACAAGGGTTGTCTGGGCGCGGCCTGGCGGGCTGGTTGGTATTCGCGTTATGCAGATACATGTGTTAGTCGGCACAGGTTGATGGACGGTTATCCTATCGGTGTAGGTGGTGACAACACTCCTCCTCACTCCTATAAATAGGACCCCTGACTCGTCATAACTACCAGTAAGAACGAGCTCGCGCTTAAACTTCCGGTTAAGGTTTTCTAACCGCTGCGACTAAGGAAATTGTTATGCGCAGGCTGTGCGGCTAACACCAGACGGCTAGACGACTAGCGGGAATGTTGGTGTTGAACAGTTTGCGGATACAGTCAGCAGTTTAGTAGCAGGTCGCAGTCTTTGCGGCTTGGTCTCTTCCTCGGAGTTGCGGATAAGTGGAGCAGTTCGCCCGATCTATCATTGGGTTCTTCTCGGTCTCTCTCAGCTTGCAATAACAGCAGTCCGTGCGGTTTGCCGCCGTTAGGCGGCTTCGGCGGTCTTGGCGGACTCTGCTGACAAGTAGGCGGTTTGTGTGGTTACTGGAGACAGTCCGCGCGGTTTCTTCTTGCTGCTGTTTTTGGTTCCCTGGTTTACATTGTAGAATCATGTCTTGCAATGTAGACTTCACCCTGTAATAGAAGTTGATTTCAGTTGGAAACTCTTGTGCCTCTATTGCTGCTGTTTTTTATTTGACTTCAATTGTGGTTGAGTGTTCCTGTGACCTCATTAGCTCCCGTTAAGAAATTTTTACATGGTATCAGAGGGATGTTGAAGAGTAGCAATTCACCTTCATTGAAGTTCAAGTGATTCAGTGATAGCATGGAAGCCGGTTACTCAAGAGGGATTGGAATCGAGCTCTTCACGCAGACCAATTTCAAGCGTTGGATGTCTTGCATGGAGAGCTACCTTCTAGGCGAGGATTTGTGGGAAGTTGTCGGTGGAGACAACCAACAAGAAGTGGTCGCTATTGTGGGGTGTTGAAGAGTAGCAGTTCACCTTCATTGAAGTTCAAGTGATTCGGTGATAGCATGGAAGCCGGCTACACAAGATGGATAGGAATCGAGCTCTTAACACAGACCAACTTCAAGCGTTGGAAGTCCCGCATGGAGAGCTACCTTCTAGGCGAGGATTTGTGGGAAGTTGTCAGTGGAGACAACCAGCAAGAAGTGGTCGCTATTGGAGGCAATGCTGAGGCGGTGAAGGCGTGAAAACATATAGATGCTAAGGCTGCATTCGCTATTAAGCGCGTTGTTTCACCGGAGCTGTTCGATCACATTATTGATTGTCGATCGGCAGTTGAGATCTGGATGGCCTTGGATGGCTTGCTCAACAAGAAGAATATACCTCGGCTACAATTCTTGGAGAATGAGTTGACTAAGGCCACTCAGGGGGACCTGTCAGTATCATCTTTCTTCTTAAAGATGAAGAACATCTGCGCTGAGATTTCGGCACTGGACCCGGATGAGCCCATCTCAGAGGCGTAGCTGAAAAGGCACATCATCCGCGGATTGCGGAAGAAGTATGTGGACTTTGTAACTTCTGTTCAGGACTGAGCCAATCAGCCGTCATTGCTGGAGCTGGAGAACCAGCTGGCTTCGCAGGAGAGCTTGACAAAGCAGATGACTGGAGTGTCAGTCTCCAAGGGAGATGTCGATGTTCTCTTCTCGGGCAAGAAGAAGAGATGAGACAGGAAGAAGAAGACACCTGTTGGCGATGGTCCATCTTCTTCATCATAGCAGGAGAGGAGCAAGCCTCCTAAGGCTGACGGCGGGAAGAAGCAGAGCGGACCACAGTGCTATAGATGTAACCAGCTTGGTTACATTCACAAGGATTGCAGAGTTAAACTTCAACCAGGACGTGCTGCAGAGAAGGAGGTTGAGTCCAATCCTGAGGATGAAGAGTGGGGAAGTGCCTTCATGACAGGCCCTTGTGTTTAGGCACTTTCCTCCATTAAGTATCAGGAGAACTGGATTGTAGACTCCGGGTGCGGTCATCACCTCACGGGGGACGTCTCCAAGTTCTCATCTCTGCAGGAGTTCAAAGGTAATGTCTCCATTGTTACTGCTGATGATACTATGCATGCTGTGGAGAAGAAGGGATCAGTTTCTTTGGGTAGTGATCAGGGGCCACTCACGTTGCGGAGTGTGTATCACGTACCTGGAATGAAGAAAAATCTCTTCTCGGTGACCAATGCGGTGGATGCTGGATATCACGTTCTGTTCGGCCCGACAGAAGTGAAGTTTCTCCGAAATGTTTCAGCTGTGAAAGCTGACGTTACTCATGTTGGGAGGAGGGTGAAAGACTTGTTCGTTTTATCGACAAGTACTTATGTTGACAAGATGAGGGCAAATGATAACACCGTTATCTGGCATGAGAGGTTGAGGCTTGTAGGAATGGACAAACTAAAGGCTATGACGATGAAAGACCCTGGTACATGGCCTGCATAGTCTTTCCTACTACAGAGACGGTCATGTCTGTGCCGGTTGCCAGTATGGAAAGGCACATCGCCTTCCATTTGACATACCGCAGACTAGATGTAGAGCATCGTTGGAGTGTATTCACGGTGATCTAACGGGGCCTACCGTCACGCCCAGTCTCGGCGGAATCTGGTACATGCTTGTTCTTGTTGATGACTTTTCAAGATATACCTGGGTATATTTCTTGAAGGAGAAGGCAGAAGCGTTCGGGAAGTTTGTGGAGTTCAAGGAGCTTGTGGAGGGCCGGCTCAGTCTGTGGATTAAGAAGTTGAGAACGGATAACGACGGAGAGTTCACTTCGTTGGATTTCTCTAACTTCTGCAGAAAGTTCGGCATCCAATGAGAGCTTACTTGTGCTCACACTCCACAGCAGAATGGAATTGCAGAGCGGAAGATCCGTCATCTGACAGAGACCTGCAAGTGCTGGCTTCACGCAAAATGCATTCCTAGGGCCTTCTGGGCGGAGGGAATGGCCTGCGCAGCGTACGTCATCAACAGGATGTCCCTTAGTCCAATCAACATGAAATCTCCTCATGAGTTTGTATTCAAGGAGAAGGCCAGCGTGGAACATCTTTGGGTGTTCGGGTCGGCTTGCTACGTGCACGTTCCAAATGTGCTCAGAACGAAGCTAGCTGCAAAAGCAAGGAAGCTAGTCTTCGTTGGATATGATGAGCTGAAGAAGGGATGAAAGTGCATGGATCCAGGGACACGGAGGTTTGTTGTCTCCTGGGATGTGGTATTTGACGAGTTAACGTCATACCAGAATAGCTCGTCTGTAGAGCTTTAGGAGAGCAAGTCTGATGGAGGGCAAGGAGATGCTGCTCGGGATATTCTGGTCGAGTTGTCTGTGTCGCCAGGTGCTCCGACGGTAACTAGATCTGGGGCCGAGACTTCTGGATTTGGAAGCAGGGGGAGTGATGCTCCTGGTGTGCCCAGGATCAGAGCTAACACAGAAGAAGCAGCGGGAGTGGTGGATCAGGGTCAAGACCTGCGGAGATCCAAGAGGACAATTATTCCACCAGCTCGGTATAGGGACGGAAACACGGTGAGCCTTGTCGCGTGTATCTTCGCAGGTCCATTGGATGAACGTGAGTCTTCGAGTGAGAATGCCACTGGAGTCAAGGAGTGGGAGGATGTTATAGATTAGAAGATGACTACTCTCAGGAAGAATGAGACTCGGGTTCTTGTGCCCAAAGTCGAAGACATCACTCCTGTGACGTGCAAGTGGGTATACAAGCTGAAGAAGAAGGCTAACAGGAGTATCGAGCGGTACAAGGCTTTCCTTGTAGCTCAGGGGTTCTCTCAACAGTTCAGAGAGGATTATGAGGAGACGTTTAGTCCTGTGACCAAGATGACTTCGGTACGGGTGGTGGTCTCCTTAGCGGCTTGCCAAGGGTGGAAGATATGACAACTTGACGTGAAGAATGTTTTTCTCTACGACGAGATTGACAAAGACATCTTCATGGTGCAACCACCGGGTTACGTATCTGAAGTACATCCAGGGTACGTCTGCAAGCTGAAGAAGACCCTCTACGGTCTGAAGCAAGCGCCTCGTGCGTGATATTGAAAGATCACAGAATATCTTCAATTCTGCGGGTACTTTGCTTCAGACTCAGGTTCCAGTCTGTTTGTTAAGAAGCAGAGGGAGCTTCAGGTCTTTGTTCTGTTGTACGTTGATGATATGATCGTCACAGGGAACTCAGAGGCGGAAGTAGATAGGTTACGGGCTGAGCTAGCTATCCGATTCGAGATGAAGGATCTGGGTGAGATTCACCATTTTCTCGGGCTCGAGGTGCAGAGGCAGAAGGATGACATGCTTGTTTCTCAGAAGGGCTATGCGGAGCGGATCGTTAAGCGATTCGGCATGGGGGATGAGAAGAACATTTATGTTCATCTGGAGGTTTGCGTTAAGCTTCGGTGGGATGAGGGAAGGGTTCTTCCATACACTTTGGTGTTCCGGGCTCTTGTGGGGAGTCAGATATATCTGACTATTACTAGGCCGGATATTGCTTATGCAGTAGTCCGAGTGAGTCGGTATATGGCGGAGCCGCGGAAACCTCATCTGGTGGAGGCTAAAGGTATCCTGAAATACGTCATGTCTACCTTGGAGATGAGTCTCTTGTATAAGAGGGACACAAGTTTTTGTTTGTATGTCTACACAGTTGCTGATTATGGGAGATATACAGATGATCAGAAGTCGACATCTGGCTATGTCTTCTTCACGGGATCGACGGCGGTTTCGTGGTGCAAAAAGAAGCAGGATTCAGTGTCCGTCTCCACTACTGAGGCGAAGTATAAGGATTCAGGCTTGGCTGCTCAGGAAGCCAGTTGGCTTTGGCGGCTAGTGGATGACATCCATGTCAAGGTGCGACGTCCTACTCTGATTCGCGGGGACAATGAGAGTGCTCTCAAACTGGTGAATAATCCAGTTTGTCACGTGCGGACGAAACACATCGAGATCGGGCATCCCTTCATACGAGAGAAGATGCTTGAGGGATTTTTGATGGTTGACTACGTTCGGAGTCAGGACAATGTGGCGGATATCTTTAGCAAGCCATTACCAAAGGGGCCGTTTACTCGGTTACATGAGTTGCTCGGGCTGGTTTCTACTTCTCACTTCAAGGGGGAGAGTGTGAAGTAGGGGAAGTCGGGTGGACTGTTTGCATAGTTCGCACAGACCGCAGAGTTCGCGCGGACTAGGCGAATAACATTGGCGGGTTGCCTTGTCGGGCAACCAATTTTGGATGTGGTTCTTCTCTGGCGGTCTGGACCAGCAAGCTCTCTGGTGGAGTAACCAGACAGATATGTTTGTTTTTCCGCGGTTAGTGGTGGACTCTTTGGAGTTCGCAGGTGTCCGGCATGGATCAGTGCTTGCGGTCTGGGTGTTGGATCGTGATATAAGCACAGTTGTTCAAACAGGTTACCTGGAGGTCGCGCGGTCTGATGGAGCAGTCCGCATGGGTGCTTGCGGACTGGGGTTGTTCAATTGAGTGCGACCTTGGTTTCAGGTGGCGCGGTCTAATTTGATGACCGCGAGTTTCTCGTAGACTTGGTCTTGGGGGAACTAAGTCCAGCTTGTTGCCTAGCTCGCGATGTTCTCTTTGTGCGGACTGGTTGTCAGCTCGCCTTGGTTCTGTGTTCGCGTGAGTTGACGGACTGATGGTCTATCCGGCAAGGGTTGTCTGAGCGCGGCCTGGCGGGTTGGTTGGTATTCGCGTTATGCAGATACATGTGTTAGTCGACACAGGTTGATGGCTGGTTATCCTATCGGTGTAGGTGGTGAGGACACTCCTCGCCACGCCCATAAATAGGACCCCCCGGCTTGTCATAACTACAAGTGAACAATAAGAACGATCTCGCGCTTAAACTTGCGGTTAAGGTTTTCTAACCGTTGCGACTAAGGAAGTTGTTCTGTGCAGGCGGTGCGGCTAACAGCAGGCGGCTAGGCGACTAGCGGGAACGTTGGTGTGGAACAGTTCGCGGATACAGTCAGCGGTTTAGCAACAGGTCACAGTCTTTGCGGCTTGGTCTCTTCCTCAGAGTTGCGGATAAGTGGAGCAGTTCGCCCGGTCTATCAGCGGGTTTTGTTCGGTCTCTCTCAGCTTGCAATAACAACAGTCCGCGCGGTTTGCCGCAGTTAGGCGGCTTCGGCGGTCTTGTCTGACTCTGCTGGCGAGTAGGCGGTTTGTGCTGTTACTGGAGACAGTCCGCGCGGTTTCTTCTTGCTGCTGTTTTTGGTTCCCTGGTTTACATTGTATAATCATGTCTTGCAATGTATACTTCGCTCTGTAATAGAAGTTGATTTGAGTTGGAAACTCTTGTGCCTCTATGACTGCTGTCTTTTATTTGACTTCAGTTGTGGTTGTCTTTTATTTGACTTCAGTTGTGTTTGAGTGTTCCTGCGACCTCATTAGCTCCCGTTAAGAATTTTTTACTGTTCAGTCCCAACCGACCAGCATAGCTTGCATGCTCGATTGTTGGTAATTGAGCATATTGCGCCGTTCAATTTTCATGGCCTGTGAAGAAAACATGAATACATGGTAATGCATAGAGTTTGCAATCTTTAGGGTCTTTTCAATTATTGATCATTAACCTCGAGAGAATGATCTCCGTTTCCTCATGCATGACTTCCTTCCTTCTTGAGCAACATCATCTTTTGAAACTTGTTTTTTACATGCTTTTTTCGTCATTATCTCCAATGTTTCTCTTTAGCAACTTACTTTGTTAGTGGATCCAGGGCAATGCGGTTTTTCATCTCCTGCAACTTGTTTCTGCTTTTGTCTTGCTTCTATGACTATTTGTTGACGGGCTTTCATGTCTTTCTTTGTGGATTTTTGCTTCTCGACGTGTATGATCCTCTATTGCTACCCAAAATGTTGGAAGTAGTGTCCCGGTCCGATCTTTTTCTATTATCATTATTAGCGGCATGAGCTGCTTCTATTACTTTGATGACTTAGGCTTCTCAATCTGAAACTACTCTTTGAAGTTCTCTCTTCTTACCTATTAGTTTATCCATTCTCATCACAATTTCTAAATTCAAAAAGTTCCCCATCTCTTTGATAAACTAAGCTTGAGTTTTTATAATTGTTAAACTTTCTTAACTGGCGATAGAGACTTTTGATGTTATATGCTTTGTGCTTTAAGCAATGTTGAGACATTGATCACCAATAAGCCATTAATTATTCAGATCTCTACTTAACATAATAATTGCGTTGCAAACTTACTTCTACCATTGTAACTTCCCGGTCTGTTGTGGGTGCGTTACAGGTCTACTGTGGGTGCGCTAAAGGTCTGCAGACCAGCGACCCCGACCCATCTCCACGGATCTGATTGGCCGCAGCCGCTAATTCCAATGGCGGTTGTTGAGTCCGGGGCTTGAACCCCAAACATCCTAGATAATGGAGCATCTAGTAGAGGTCGCTTCACTTAGGCTTTGTTTGGAAGGACTTATTTTCACCGGTCTAGCGGTTACGACCGCATGAATCAGACCTTAATTATGGTCCGGTTCATGCGGTCGTAACCGCTTGACCGGTGAAAATAAGTCCCACCAAACGGAGCCTTAATCTATATGATATTAAAAGACAAATCTCTATTGCGGTGTCACATTTTTGTAGTAAATTACATTAAAAGGAAAAGAGCTTCATTTTGATGTTACATATTAGGGTTTTTGTTTTTGTTTTGCCCATACCGAAAGTGCGTGCACATGACCCATGCCCTTCTCTATTATCATTTTGGTGTTACACCATCAAACTCATCGCGCTACCATTGCGCCAAAACACCATTTTTGTGTTGCTTGATCATTTATACTATATAAAATAATACATTTAATTTTTTCCCATTTTACCCCCATAGAGAACATGTGCATGGGCTCTTGCCCTTCCTCTAGTCTAGGGAATATGCTTTTTAGCAACTAACTTTTTGTGCATTTAAATAAAGCTCAGCTCATCATCCTCAAAACTCTTTGAACTGTAAGATTAGTTTTTGATTGTTTTTCTTTTCATCTTCTCAGTCTTCAAAAGATATTTTGGCTTTGTAAGATGGATTTATACCATCCAAATTAAACCATTAAAATTATTTAACTTAATACGAATTCTGTGAGATGATGGCTAAGAAAATTAATAAGTGAGATTAGTAAGATGGGCATAATTTTTAAAATTTTAAATTTATGCATAGATTCCTAACTGAGATTATGGACATAAGTTGTAGTTGCCTTAGTCTAAGTTGAAGTGATCTTATTTTGAGTAAGATATATTCGCGAGTCATGCCAATTTAATGTCAACTCTATTAAAATTTGAGCAATTAGCGATTAAGTTTCGTGCTTGATTACCCGCCCTACTTGCAGGTACATAAAGGAGGGGAGCACCGTGAGTGTTATGGGCGTCGTTCGGAGAAACGACAGTGTTCTGATGATCGTGCCTCCGCCGGAGCCGCTCTCCACGGGCTGTCAGTGGACGAGATGCATACAGCCGGGGAGCATCAAAGGCATTGTAGTGCGATGCGAAGAGACTTCAAACATAAATGTTGTTCCAGTTTAGAACCGCTTGGCAACACTTTTTATACCCCCCCTTGGCTTCCTTGTATATGTACCTGCTCAGGTGTTTTTGACAGTGTTGGTGTTGGGAGCATTGCTCAGGCTTCCTTGTATAGTTTTTTTCTTCATTTGTAGGATTAAAAAAAATTTATTTTATTTTATTCAGTTTTCTGTGGTTTTATTATGATGGAAAAAAATTTCATTAATATTTTTTTGTGGGAAAAAAATCTTTAGGAAATTTTGTTTCAGTTTTTAAGCTGTTGGCAATTCTTCTGCATTAAAGGTATTAATATGCTACAGGAGAAGCATGGGGCACTATGGGAATGTGATTTGAATTAAGATCCTCTCCATTAGAGATACTATTTATTTCATGGCTCAGATTGATTCTTCTTTAATTCGACGGGTTAAATATTCTTATTATTTTTTTTAATTTTCTATATAATCAAAAGATTTTACACCTTTACATAAATAAGGATTCATCCTCCCCTTGAAAATGACCAAATGAAGGGGGTCCCAAATGGAGAGGCTCTTTGGGTTTTCAACATGCTTGAGCAACATGAATAAATAGTTTGCTTGTGTATTAGTTGGGCTTTCAACATGCTTGTTTTGATTATTTATGTTCAATTTATGTTTATTTAGGCTATTTTCAGTGTAAAATGTAAATAAATGTGGTTGATCAAAATTATATTCCTTTTGAAAAAAGGGGTTAAAAATAACTCTTTAATCTCAAGTTATTTAAATTAAATCTAAAATTGAGTCCATTAAACTTTAATCTCTTGCATGACAACCATAACTCTCTTATGTAAATTATAAATTCAACTTTTCTTCTTTAGTTCAATATCTACAACTTGTATCTCTACTATTGTATCCTAATTTGATTATTTTGACATGTAGACATTTTTCCAAAGTCGAGCATATAATGTCCCAAAAAATTTAACCAGCTTTTACAGCTCTAAGGCTCTGTTTAAGGCTCCATTTGGGATGACTTATTTTCACCGGTCAAGCGGTTGCGACCGCATGAACTGGACTTTAATTAAGTCCCGATTCATGCGGTCGCAACCGCTTGACCGTGAAATAAGTCCCGCCCAAACAGAGCCTAAAAGATGGTTGTGGCGGTAAGAAAGTGATGGTGTGAAATCAACAATGTCATTAGAGTTGTTAGAAAAGTTGCTGTCAGAAAATCAGTATAAATAGAAGGCAAATGTTGACCTACAAAAATAGAAGAATAGAAATGTGAAAAAGCTCCTTTTAGCTTTTTTGAAAGCTAGAGGGTTTTCTGTTTTTCAAAAAATTTTAAAATTTTTTTTGACACATCACTTTTTTTCCCACAAATGGGAGAATCAAACATCTCTAAATTAGTAATATTGGGAGTAGAACTTTCCTCACCACCATCACTTAGGGCTGATATCGAGTCGAGTTCGAGCGATTTTGGCTCGGCTTGAAATCGAAATTTTCGACTCGAACTCGGCTCGACTCGAAATAGTTCGATTCCGAGTCGGCTAGAAATCGAATCGAGTCGGCTCGAAATTGAGCAATTTTCCTCTTTATTCCTATTTGGCTCAAAAATAAATTGGACAACGTATAAATTAGCAAACAAAACACTTAAAGACTCCATTCTTTTTATTTTGATTTAAATTTTATTATTTTTAATTTTAAAATAAGAACATATCAATAAATACATAATATATTTAATTAATTCGAGCTGATTCGAATCATATTTCGAGCGATTCAGGGCTGGTTCGAAATCGACTCGAAATCAGATTCGAGTCAAATTGAATCGACTCAAATTGAGTCGAATCAAATTTAATCGATTCCGATTCGACTCAATTTTCGAGCGAATTTCGAGCGACTTTCGAGTTTCGAATAATATGCGGGGACTTACACGTCAACCCGTCGGAAAGCCCCCTTCCCCCCACCCGTTGGTGGAGAGGGGCTTCCATGCAAATATGTAAACGGAGGGCTTCACCTGCCCAAGTAGAACATCGTTACCCTTGTTGCGTGCTTGGCGGCGGGGCCAGAAGAGGAGTTCCGGGTCGATCCTACTGCATGCGGCCGCGCCGGTGGTCGATCTCCACTCTAGGCCGAGCCTTGCTCCAGGCCGAGCTAGCTGCCGGTGGTGAATAGCTAGGGCTTAGATCCAGGCCGAACCCCACTCCAAGCCGAGCCCTACTCCAGGCCGAGAGAAAGAGAAGGGGCCGGGGTGTGCTCCAAGCGGCCGGGAGAGAGGGAGAGGGGCGGCCGTGCCCTGCTTTGGCGTTGGCCGGAGAGAGAGGGGAGGCGAGCGGCTCCTGCTTTGGCGGTGGTCGGAGAGAGAGGGGAGGCGGGCGGCTCCTTGCTTCTCCAGGTGGCTGGAGGGAGAGAGAGAGGCGGCGTGGGTCGGCGGCTCCAGGCCCAGAGAGAGAGAGGGATGCGGGGGTGGGGTTGCTGCTATAGACGGCCGGAGAGAGGGAGGTGCGGTGGAGTCGGGCTGCTGCCTGGCCCGAGCCCTAGCGGGGGGAGAAGAACCCCCCCCCCCCCCCCCCCCCCCCCCCCCCCGATCCCCTTTTTTTCTCCTGCCCCTGCTGTACCCCGTGCCTCTCCTCCGTTTAACATCTATATATTATATATAATATATTATATATATTATAATATGATATATATAATATATATATATATATATATATGTATATATATATATGTATATATATGTATATGTATATATATATATATATATATATGTATATATATATATGTATATATATATATATATATATGTATATATGTATATATGTATATATGTATATATGTATATATGTATATATGTATATATGTATATATGTATATATGTATATATGTATATATGTATATATGTATATATGTATATATGTATATATGTATATATGTATATATGTATATATGTATATATGTATGTATATATGTATATATATATATATGTATATATATATATATATGTATATGTATATATATATGTATATGTATATATATATGTATATATATATGTATATATATATATATATGTGTATATATATATATATATATATATATATATATATATATATATATATATATATATATATATATATATAAATTCTAAACCTATGCGCATAAGATCTCCGCACGTACATACGAGAACCCGCACGTTCTCGAATGGGACGACACCAAAACGTCGCCCATACCACGTCCCTAGGATGATATTTGGGGAGGGTCCCACTCGCCCGACTACGGGGTTGTACACAATCCCCGCTCTTTCGAGGTTAGTACAAGCTCGTAAAGAATCATCCAACCCAACGTATCCGGCGAGTGGGAGCCGACCCCAAAAATTGAGAGAAACTGAAATCTGCACTTGGAACATCAATCTCTCCATGACCTTTCTGATCTTTTTGAATCACTCGATATGTTTTGGCTCACTGGTATTGAATTGCCCTTATACCATTACTTACAACAAGTATATAATTTCTCGTGATATCGTGAAACAACAAAGCCATATATTTTGTATCCTCTTGCACACGCGGAGCTAATCCTTTCCCCCAGGTGTGCCTACAGCCCTGCCAGCTAGTGAGAGACTGACAGCGAGTCTACCCGGGGCCGAGCAGCACTTGGGGTCCCTTACCCCCCAGGCGAGCCTACGAACCTGCCAGCTAGTAGGAGCCAGGCAGCGAGTCTACCCGGGGCCGAGCATCACTCGGGGTCCTGCAAAAATTTCCAAGAACCAATCCTTTTCCCCCAGATGTGCCTACAACCCTGCCAGCTAATGAGAGCCTGATAGCGAGTCTACCCGGGTCCGAGCAGCACTCGGGGTCCCTTACCCCCCAGGCGAGCCTACGAACCTGCCAGCTAGTAGGAGCCAGCAGCGGGTCTACCCGGGGCCGAGCATCATTCGGGGTCCTGCAAAAAATCTCCAAGAACCAATCCTTTCCCCCCAGGTGTGCCTACATCCCTGCCAGCTAATGAGAGCCTGACAGCAAGTCTACCCGGGGTCCACTACTACCGCCATCGAGTGACTTCTAGCCCTGCCAGCTAGGTGAGAGCCTGGCAGCGGGATCTGCTCGAGGCCCAAGGATGACACCGAGTGACTTCCAGCCCTGCCAGCTAGGTGAGAGCCTGACAGAGGGATCTGCTCGGGGTCCACAACTACCGTCGTCGAGTGACTTCCAGCCCTGCCAGCTAGGTGAGAGCCTGATAGCGGGATCTGCTCGAGGCCCAAGGATGACACCGAGTGACTTCCAGCCCTGTCAGCTAGGTGAGAGCCTGACATCGGGATCTGCTCGGGGTCCACTACTACGGCCATCTAGTGACTTCCAGCACTGCCAGCTAGGTGAGAGCTTGACAGCGGGATCTGCTCGAGGTCCAAGGATGACACCGAGTGACTTCTAGCCCTGCCAGCTAGGTGAGAGCCTGACAACGGGATCTGCTCGGGGTCCGCTACTACTCGAGGACTTGACTTTGCCTGAGGTGGAGACATCATGCTTACTTAAGAGGTGTTGGAGGGTTCATCGCACCGTTGTTCTTACAAATGGAGGACACATTCTTTTCATAAGATAGACGATCTGGAAGTCGTCAAATCGGGAAGCTGGCGTCCGAGCCTGTTCCTAATAATTCCTCCAATCGGAAGAGAGATGCAATCGGGGGGACATAGGCCGACATGCAAGGGGGGAGCTGATCTCGGTCGTCAGTGCAGAGGCTCGGTCTTACAATAGCGCTTAGCATCCCGAGGCATCGTCCCATCATCCGAATTGGGCTATTTAGAAGGAACAGGTTGGCGGCTCGTATCCCGATCTAATGGCAAAGATCACTTTCCGCCATGTCACTTGTGATTGCTTGGAGAGATCGGCCCTTTATCAAATCTGGGAGGTTAGTGTCTAGGCTCGTTCCTGATAATTCCCCTAGTCGGAGGAGAGGTACGATCGGGAGGACATAGGCCGACGTGCAAGGGGGGAGCTGATCTCGGCCGTCAATGCAGATGCTCGGTCTTACAATAGCGCTTGAAGTCCCGCGGCACCGTCCCATCGTCCGAACTAGGCTATTTAAAAGGAACGGGTTGGACGTTTGGCTTCCGGAGTCGATCGAGAGGCTAACCCTTGAAGCCCTCAGAAGCTCGAGGCGAATTGGTAATAAAGAGAAAACTTGACCGCTACTGAATTACAAGGAAGAGATAACATATTACCGCTAGGGAGGGAACCCTTTCAGGTCACCCCGCTCACAATAACTCTCAGCTGCTCTCTTACTTGATCTTGAAGACAATAACCTCCAGGCTTCTCGTTGATGTAATAAGTGGGGATACATGGGTTTTCATAGGTAAAAGCGCTTCAAATAGGTGCAAATCCTACTCCAAATGCTATGAGATTCAAACTACAGCTATGGGAGGGGACAACTCTGAGTATGATGACCTTACATACAAAGTATCAATGCATGACCCTGGTCGCCACTTGGTTCTTCTTCTACAGCCATGACGCTCACCAGAGTTCTTTTGTGCTGGTCACTCTCCACGCTCACCCCACTAAAATGTTGAAACCAAAAATCGGTCTCCTGTAGAGTTCGACCCTTGGGGAAGGGGTAACCGCGCACCTACTACCCTCAAGAGAACGATCTAGGTACAAGACTAGGAACACACGAGACAGACCCAAGGTCTCAGCGTGGAGGACCCGCCGCATACCCGAAAGACTAAGAAACTCTTCCCCTCCCAAGCCAAGGGCTGAGCTAAGGCACATTCAGAGGGCTCTCTTGGCCGACCAGAAAATATAAGGAGAATCTCAAGATCCACTCCCTAATTAGAGGTGCCACCTCGGGTCTATGTAAAATGTTCCCCGCCCGCCTTGCTAATGGCGCAATCTCACCGAGCAATTCTACGACACGCTGCCCAAGTTGGGTCACCAATAGCGGAACTCCGCTATTCTGAAAGGATGACAACAGGCCATCAGGGGCTTCCCGACATCTATTCCTCGGGGCCCCCACGGGGGGGGGGGGGGGGGGGGGAGCGGTTCACGAATACACCACTCGCCCAAGACAGGATGAGTAAACTACATATTCACAGAGCATCACAGATATTAAAAAATATTACAGGAATATGAATTCCATACTTCGGCATGCAAGCCGGCAATATAAACAAAAAAGGCCTTCGAGGGCCGGCACGAGCTCGGGCTTAAGCCCGCTATTCCCCGCTTGGTACTGCAACACCTGTATGCCAACGTCTCGATGAGCGGCGGCCCACTAGGCATCAGTCGGCTAACATAAGCGGGCCGAACATATTGCACACACCCCTTCTTTGGGGGTTGTGGTGCGCATTCCCTGCAAGCGGCTAATAAACAACTTCCTCGGAGTCTTCTCCGGGAACCCCAGAACATCACCAATCCGGCTCACGCGTCCGGATGGGCTTCACACAGCATGCCTAAACCCGTACTCACGCTTCCGGGTACTAATGCAATTAACTGCGGGGACGTACACGTCAACCCGTCGAAAAGCTTCCTTCCCCCCACCCGTTGGTGGAGAGGGGCTTCCATGCAAATATGTAAACCGAGGGCTTCACCTGCCCAAGAAGAAACATCATTACCCCTGTCGCGTGCTTGGCGGCGGGGCCGGGAGAGGAGTTTCGGGTCGATCCTACTGCATTCGGCCGCGTCGGTGGTCGATCTCCACTCCAGGCCGAGCCTTGCTCCAGGCCGAGCTAGCTGCCGGTGGTGAAAAGCTAGGGCTTAGTTCCAGGCCGAACCCCACTCCAAGCCAAGCCCTGCTCCAGGCCGAGAGAATGGGAAGGGGCTGGGGTGTGCTACAAGCGGCCGGGAGAGAGGGAGAGGGGCGGCCGTGCCCTGCTTTGGCGGTGGTCGGAGAGAGAGGGGGAGGCGGGCGGCTCCTGCTTTGGCGGTGGCTGGAGAGAGAGGGGGAGGCGGGCGGCTCCTTGCTGCTCCAAGCGGCTGGAGGGAGAGAGAGGCGGCGTGGGTCGGCGGCTCCAGGCCGAGAAAGAGAGATGCAGGGATGGGGTTACTGCTGTAGACGACTGGAGAGAGGGAGGTGCGGCGGCGTCGGGCTGCTGCCTGGCCGAGCCCTAGCGGGGGGAGAAGAACCCCCCCCCCCCCCCCCCCCCCCCCGATCCCCTTTTTCTCCTGCCCCTGCTGTACCCCGTGCCTCTCCTCCTTTTAAAATCTAGATATCTATATATAATATATTATATATATTATATATATTATAATATGATATATAATATATATATATATATATATATATATATATATATATATATATATATATATATATATATAAATTCTAAACCTATGCGCATAAGACCTCCGCACGCACGCACGAGGACCCGTACGTTTTCGAACGGGACGACACCAAAACATCACACATACCACTCCCCTAGGCCGATATTTGGGGAGGGTCCCACTCGCCCGGCTACGGGGTTGTACAAAGTCGTTTCCTCCACACCTCGCCCCACAACTCCTAGGCACCGGGCGAGAGGACGAAGCGGAGGACAACAAGAGATAAAACAAGGAACAGGTGACAATGGAACTATACTATAAAGTTTATATGAATCCAACATTTCTACTCTAGCAGTTCTATATATATACGATGCAGGAAAGTAAGAAGAACTGAACAAAACAAGTATGTGTAGTAAGTAAACAGTACTGGAAGTAAGCTGAGAAAAGACAATAAGTAAATAAGCTATTACTACCATCACAAAAAGTACCTTAACTTATATAAATGCCCATACAAACATATAAGTTAAGGTTTCCAGAAATATAACTTATCATATAAAAGAGCCCATACTAATTTATATGATAAGGATCCATGGTGTGTATGACCTAGTTATGAATGTATGATATGCATGCGTTTATGGTTCATGCAACTGCAACTCACGCACACGACTTTGTGATCATAAATCTTTAGTTCCCACTTTTCAGAGCTAGCATCACTCTCTAGTACCACCGTTGTGGCTACAGCAGCAGTGGAGCGGGCGTCTCCACTCCTAGACGGGTATCACACTACTAGGCCTAGACCTCCCGTACGCCTCTGTACACGTACTAGGTGCACTATAGAGTCTCTGCGTACTATTTGCTGGATACCCACCAGTCTTTTTGGTCGAGTGTGCATTTTCGGGGATCGTCCTCCAGACCGCAGCGTTAAACAACCCACTGGCCCCTCAAACCATCACACCTCGCCAGAGCCACCGTACTGCCATTGATGTGACGATTGGCCCAGTACCGCATGACCTGCCACAAGTTTATGCACATGCAAGATATTCCAACCCGAGACTCCAGCTCGCAGGACCAACCCGTCCCGAATCCCTCCAATCCATCGCGGGTGAGATTGCACATAGTGCTTTTATTCAAAATCCCTCAAACCCATCACGGGTGAGATTGCACATAGTGCATTTATCAAATTCCCTCAAACCCATCACAGGTGAGAATGAACCACAATGACTTAACCTATTAGACCGCTCTTGTCTAGTGTTGGTTACAACTAGCAGTTTAGGGTTGATCCCAGGACTGCCCGAGGCATGCCCGATGAAGGGCTCTCAGGAGCACTAGGAACTACGATGGGCTGAATCCCAAAGCTCCCTTTCACAAAGATATTTACTTTTATTGATATCTACCCATGATCCATATTCTGCTCTCATTATTACTCTGGAGTGGTCCTGACTTAAGATGTTAATAGAAGGGCGACGGACTTCCGCCGATCTTTATTATAATTACTATCCTAGGACTTGCGCTCTATCGCTCGTAAGCAAGAAATGACCTATAGCAGACCAATCAGGGTTTATTCTCCCAAAATAATTACCATCTCAATGTCTATTCTTATCCCCCTGCGATCCTAGTAGTATATACTATCTGATCTAGGCGCAACCCATGACCTAATACCACCCGTAAAGTATGACTTCCAATTTCTTGGCCAAAATGACCCTAACCATTTATCATGGGATGGTATGATATATGATATTGATTAAGTGGAGTTTCACTATTTTTTTAAGTCATAAAGACCCTAAATTAAATCCTTTAATTAAGTGGCCTATGTCACTTTATACAAGAAGTACTATAACAAATGATCCCCATGGTCTAATAATTTTTCTTGATGATCATCTAGGCTAATTATGGCTGGTTTCCAAGAATTTTAATTTTTTCCATTTATATTTCCATTTAATTTTCATTTAAAGTTAAATCCATGAATTGACCACTTTGCAATGAAGTACATTAAATATGTTTCTAAAAATTATACAAAAATTAGTGCAGATATAAATTGCTGAAATAATACCAAATACAAATTTCATAGTCCTAAACTGTAAATTGATTTACTAACACCCATATAACAAATATAACAAAATTTCAAGGTCAGCGCCGGGTGGCCTTGGCTCGGCCGGCCTTCGTGAGGCCGACATCGGGCGCCGCCGGTCAACCTCAAAGATGCCGACGCCGGGCGGTGTTCACCTGACTGGCCTCCTAGAGGCTGGCACCGGGCACCGCCCGGTCGGCCTCCTAGAGGTCGTTGTCCGGAGGGCCTCGCCTGATCGACCTCTTTGAGGCCGGCGCCGGGCACCACCCGGTCGGCCTCCTATAGGCCGATATTGAAACCGAAAACTCGGTCTCTGTGAAGTTCACCCTTGGGGAAGGGGTGATCGCACACTTACTTCCCCTCGCGAGCTAAACGACTAAGGAAAAAGAACAGGGGATAGACCCAAGGGCTCGACGTGGAGGTCCCATCACACACCCGGAAGATCTTAGAGCGCTTCCCCTCCATAGCCAAATGCCGAGGTAAGGGTATCTCAGAAAGCGCAAGAAAACCGGGCACAAAATAAGCATGCGAGCCTGCAAATATCCAACCACCACTGTCCCGAAAAGCTATGTGCAGCCCAACTGGGACTGCCAACAGCGTAACTCCGCTGTTCTAGAAGACTAAAGACAGGCCAACGAGGGTGAAATGGTAAAAACGCATCACAAGAGACTGGGCGAGTGACCCTCTGAAACCTCCACTCGCAAGGGGTGACGTGTGATCGATGGAGCTGACACTCGCCGCCTCTTGCCGGCCCGGGGCGAGTGCGGGCCCGGTCTGCCCCACTCGCCCGCTGCTCCCTGAGCCCCAGGGGAGAGTGCGAGCCGACCCGCTCCACTCGCCACTCACGCGATCCACACCACTGGGGTGAGCTGTAGGGGCTTCCAGGAATTTCGCCTCCCTCCGGCTCGCCTAGGACCCGAACTGCTGGATTTTGGCCGACCTGGCTCCTGTCGACCACTACCAGCCGGATATGAGGTTGTACTGCCGGCTCCTGACGGCCCTCGCCTGCCCAACCTCCTCAAGAACGATGGCCGCCCGGTCGGCCTTCCCCTGCCAGGTCTTCCCGGATCGGCCTCCTTTTGATCACCATTGTCTGATCATCCTTGGACGATCACCGTCGTCCTTTACGCGGCTAACCACCAGCGTAACCACTGACATAACCACCGATAGTGGTGGGTGCAAAAAACCGAGATGGTGGCGGCCTGCGAATAAAAAAATTATATTGAAAATGAGCGCCCAACAAAAAAAAATTCACGCCCGGGCGGAAAACATGGGCTTGACCAGAAAATGCACGCTCGAGCGGGAAAATACGCTCTTGGTAGGAAGATGCGCGCCAGAGCGAAAAAAGCGTGCCCAACCCTAAAAATGAGCATTTGGGCGAAAAATCCGCACCTGGGTAAAACGTATGCACGCACGGGCAGAAAATGTCCGTCCAGCAGAAAAATGCGCGTTCAGTCAAAAAATACGTGTCCGTGCGAAAAATGCGTTTCTTGGTGAAAAAATGCACCAAAGCGGAAAAATTCACACCCAGGCGAAAAATGAGTGCCCGACCAGAAAATGTGTGCTTGATGAAATGCGTCTCCAAATGGGAAAATGCGCTCCCGAGCTGAAAATGCGTGCCCAGACAGAGAATGCACGACACGTGAAAAATACACGCCAGGGTGAAAAAATTACGCGCGCCCGGACGAAAAATGCTTCTCCTGCCAAAATATTTCCTCCCAGGCAAAAAAATGCTCGCCAGTCTTGAAAACTGCACACCCATGTGAAAAAGGCGACGCCCGTGCAAAAATTGTACGCATGTGCGAACAATGTGCGTCCGGCCGAAAGATGTGAGCTCGAGCAGAAAATGCACGTCAGAGCAAAAAATGCACGTCCGACGAAAAAAAATGCGCGTCTCGGTGAAAAAGCGTGCCTTGGTGAAAACCGCGCCCGGGCGAGAAACGTGCGCTCGGGCGAAAAATGGGCCGCTCGATGAAAAATGTGCGCCTAAGCAGAAAATGAGTACCCGACAAAAAATGCTCCTCTGACCGGAAAAATGCTCGCACGGGCAAAAATATTTGCGCTTGGACGAAAAAAATGCGGTCAAGTGAAAAATGCGAAAAAAAATTCGCGCCTGTGCAGAAATATGCTTTCCCGGTCGAAAAATGTGTTTCCGGACGAAAAATGCTCCGTCAGACGAAAAATGCGGACCCGCCAGAAAAACGCACGCTCGTGCCCAAAAATACGCGCCTGGCCCAAAAATCAGTTGGTTATTGCTGCTCATACGGAGATAATGAAAATTGATATCTCATTAGGTATTTAGTCGATACTATTTAATTTAGGGCAATGTTAAAATCACATCGTTTTTGACTGTTGATAGCCAAATGTTATTGACATATCAAAAAATTATTTACAAACCAATAATAAAATAATTTAAATACACCAAAAATAAAATATTTTAAATACACATTAAAAATCTTTTTTATTTTTCCTTAAATTGTGGCTCTATCTTGCCAGTTTAATATGTGAAGAATTTCTTGATTATGCACCAGATGCAAAATCTGAACCCGAACACCTACAAATGGAAGAGAATGAAAGATATTTAAAACAAATTTGTACAAAAAATGAAATGAAGTTTCCAAGCTTCCTCTTCTTACCAATATGAATTTCATGTTTGAAGTCAATGTGAGTCTCCAATGAAAATAATTGCAAAAGATTACAACTTAAAAACAGTGAAATCAAATGCTCAAATCACTTCCAAGGATGCATATGGGCAAGAACATTACCACAAAACTATTGCAGGAAATCACATATTCAACTCATAAACTGCTTCCTCTGAGGTATATATATCTGAAAAAATGGAGGAAACGTAAGAAAACAATAGCACCTTAATGAGTTTAGCAAAATCTATCATAAGGATGGAAGAAATGGAGCACGAGGGAAAGAGAAGGAAGGACTCAATGAAAATGGAGAATGGCGAGCGACTACTCGTACCAGGAAGAATCAGAATAGGGTCAGATGAAAGGAAACACTGGGACACCAAACAGGGAGGGGCGAGCAACATGGAGGAAATGGCGCGGTCGAAGCAAGGAGAGGGCGTCGTCCATCTGGAGGGAGCGACGGTGAACTCGTCGGAGAAGAGAGGTGAGGGCGAGCTCGATCGGGAGGGAGCGGCAGCGAAAACCGCAAAACAGGGAGGAGAGGGCGTTGTCGGGTTGGAGTGCGGCTAAAACTTTGGGCTGTTTGAATATTTAGGATTTTAACTTTTTATGTGTTTTTTGGATGTGACAATAACCAGTACTGATGTGCATATGAAACATTTTTTTATCTGAATGGAGGCCACGAGATGAGCACAGAGCACATGTTTTATTTCTTGCAATTTGAGGTCTTGATCGTGCAGTTAAACTGTCCTGCTGCTGTTGCCATCCAAGGATCACTTTGTGTCACATCACAAAGTTGCCTGTGCTCGAGCTCAGAATTTTTCAGAAGCCTATATTATTAATGCACTTTTGTGCGGTCAAGATTATACAATAAATGTGATGGGACCAGCCTATTTATAAAATATTGGGGTGCAGTTAGTCCACTCCTCATTATTTCATTATGGAGATCATGGAGAACGGGCGGGCGCGCGATCTGCATGCGCAATTGCGCACGATCCGTGCGCTTGGGGTCTCTTTCCCGGGCCCGGGGCCGGTCATGGTGGCCGGCCGCTCCCTCCAGCCGTTGGTGGGCCGGCTCAAGACGGTCCGGCTTCTGGTTGGCTGGAGGGCCGCACGCCCGCGGCCGCGAGGCGTGGCGATTCCGCCGGCCGCCCCGGCCTGCGGGAGCCTCCCCACTTGTGGCCTCCTCGGGAGGCAACGGGAGCGGCCGACCACGCTCCGCCTTCCATCCGGGAGCGCTCGGTCGGCCGTCCTCTCCCGTTCGGGTCGGCTCCGGCCAGTCGCGCCCCGTGGACGACACCTGGTGTCGGCGCTGCGCCCGACGTCCGACGACGGGATCACGCCCGGTGGCCGCTCTCAGGGTCAGGCTAGATGTACGGCCCGAGAGCGACCGACCGGACCTCTCCGGCTGGTCGGCCGCAGTCCCGGTAGACGCCGCGGTCGCGCCCGTTTTCCTTCATCGTGGTCGACCACCTGCGAGGTGGTGGCCGACCGCCTCTCTCCTTGGCCCCCCCGTCGTCTGATCGTTCCACCACAATCACAACTGTACGATGCGCGAGTAACCACCCATGTAACCACCTCCAATAGTGGGAGGACGTGTTTTTAGTGGGGGACATGCACTTAGTAAAATTAAATATACAATTAATATCTCCCCAAAACTATACTCATAATTATGAGATTGGTGGTTACGTTGTGCGAATAGCAGCATAACCACCGTAACCACCTCCTCGAGGCTATAAAAAGGCCCTCAAGCCTCCTCATTTCTCATCTTTCTCTCCTCTGCTTTCTTCCGCCTCAGGTCAGAACTTTGTCGGATTTCTTATACGAGCCACCTTCGAGCCACCTCCTCTCCACCATAAATTTGCCTGTCTACAATAGTGCGACAAGAAGGAAAGCCCTACTATAGCAAGCGCTCGTCCGTGTGCATCATCACAACAACCATCCTCGTGCGGAGCAGCCTATTGCCCTATGTGAGCTCAAGAATGTCTCTCTCGCGCCCAAAGTGTAACGAGAAGCGGTCTGTCGTCTTTGATTATTCAACCAAGTTGTAACCACAAGCAGATAGTGGATATCGATAGACACAAACTCGGTCACATGATTTTTTACTCATTTAAGGGGTTTTTCCACGCCAAAACATTGTGTGTACCTTTTCTCTCTCATTGACTTTGTGCGTCCTCGACCGCTCCGTGAGCTAAGACGGTGCAAGTTACTCTGGTTCGACCGGGACGTCGAGTTTGGCCGCAATAGTTGGTGTCATCTGTAACCAGTTCCTAACATCCTTTGAAGATTTGGAAGACATCACCCTTTGCACACCAGTACTTGTGACCTGCCTCCATGGCCAAAAGGAGCACCTGTACCACTAATGGATCACCTCCTGGAGGACGCGTTGAGCCGACTCCCTCTCACTCGCTTTTCAATGCGACACTCGGCGGTGAGGCCGCTCTCCCGCCCTTAGCCATCTTGGAAGGACGCATGCAACATATGGATGAGCGTCAGGTCGAGATGCTCGCCTTTCTTCAGAATATCACAGCTTCTCCAGCTCCTCAGCCTCCTGCGTCGGCTAATTTCCCGCCTTCGGCTCAGGACCATGTTCCGCCTCAACAAGCCCCCCATAGAGAGGACGAATCTGAAGAATTTTCGGATGCCTCCAGTTCCACACACCCCGCTCATTGAGGCGTTGGAGGTGGCTGCCAACATCATATGGAAGAATTAGTCATGTGCGCCGCCAGCTGAAAGGCTCACATGCGAGGAGATATGTGAGGTGAATGCCCAAGAATACAAACAACTTGTACGACGGGACATTCTCGCCCACCACCCTCTCCACCAGGGATCTCCGCTCGCCCTCCAGGTTCTAGCTCATCTGGTACCACATAACTTCAAATTCCTTAATATTGAAACATTCGACGGGACAGAGGATCCGCTCGAACAAGTTAATCATTTCCTCACTATAATGAGGATTTTTAGTGCCTCAGATCAATTGTTATGTCAAGTGTTTCCAGCCACTTCGAAGGGTCATGACCGAACTTGGTTTTATTCTCGAGAAGGAACCACCTTCAATTTTGCAGATTTAACACACCAATTTTCAGAACAGTTTGTTTTCAACCGTAGAATTGTTCGGGATCCCTCGCACCATTTTGGTATTCGATAGAATGAAGGAGAATCCCTCAAATACTTCTTTCGCCGCTTCACCTCAGAAGCGGGCAGATTCCGGGGGTCGACCTCGAGATTCTCAGAGGCGTCTTCCTCGAAGGACTCTGCCCAAGCGGTTTCTATTCGGCACACACGAGCGAAACAGTGCCCAGTTATCCAGACTTTGTTCATCGGGTCGAAGCCCAGATAGCAGTCGACGGGGTGATTGAAGCACACCTCCAACAGTTTGAAGGCAGACAGAAGAGGAAGAGGGGACATGAGTAAGACCCTGTTGCAGGTTGGAGACCGCGCGGTCTGTTGCTGTTTGGAGACCGGGCGGTTTGGCGGTTTCTCCTAGCCGGTCTGTGTGCCGGGTTGTTGCTGTTTGGTATCCCAGCGGTCAGGCGGCTTGTCTCAGTCGACTAGGAGACCGAGCGGTCTAGAGGTCTCCTGTCGGTTTGATGTCTCCTCCTGTTGGTAGTCGGGCGGTTAGCCGGTTTGTCTAACCGCACGGCCTGTCCGGTTTGTCTTTTGTAAAGCCGCATACACTTGTAGTTTTTTAGTCCCACATTGATTATTTGTAATCTCTCTCATCTCCTTCATTCTATAAAAGGGAGGCTATACCATTGTAATAGATACCTTTTTCTGATAATAAAGTTTCAGTTAAAACCATTTCAGTTTGTTTTTTGTTCGGTTTATACATGGTATCAGAGGACTCGATCTATTTCTCCTGATTGTGTGCGCTCTCGCTGCTTTCGCGGCTTGACTCTCCGTCTGTCCGCGCGACCTGTCCGCGCGGCTTGCTCCTTCTTTTTCGCGACCTGTTTTCGTGATCTCCTCTATTCGCAGCGATCTGCTTCTAAATCGCCGCGACTGTTGCCTTCTACCCGCTCCTGCTTGCTAGTCGCCGCGGCCTCATCTTTCGCCGTGCGACTTGTTCTCCTCTATTCGCCCGCCTTTTTCAAGTCGTGCGACTTATTTCCCTTTGCTTTGCTCTGCTTCTTGGTCGTGGCCTTCCTAGCCGCGCGACCTGTGTTCTGTTCGCCCGGCTTGTTTCTATCTTCTCTTCTTCGCTTTACCGTTCGGCTTCTTTCTCTTACTCGCGGCTTGCTCTTATCGTCGCGGTTTGCTCCTCTCTTGCTTCCATGGCTTCCCCCTCCTCCAGACTATTCGCCTCGGTGGTCACCTCTTCTGATAGTGCTCACGTTGTTACTCGCGGAAGATGGCTCATCGACTATGGTGTTACAAATCATATGACAGGCAATCCTCAATGTTTCTCTCTTCTTGAAACACATGCTCAGTTGCCCCCGGTCATTGTTGCGGATGGATCTTCCTCACCAGTCCATGAGACGGGCATGGTTCAAGTCACTCCATCTCTTCGCCTGACTGATACCCTCTATGTGCCCAAGTTTCCGTGCAATTTATTATCGGTTACTTCTTTATGCAAGCAACTACGGTGTTCTGTCATATTCACCCCTACCTCTTGTGCTTTTCAGGATCCGGACTCCCAACGGACGATTGCTACAGGGACTGAGAGTGGTGGCCTCTACTTCCTCGACAACGTTTCTGCTCTATCCGTCTTCTTCTCCTCCTCCTCCTCTATAGATCTTCTCCAATGGCATCTTCGCCATGGACATGCTCCTCCCCGAATTCTGCGCCAATTCCTGCCCCACCTCCCTCCTCATCATCCTCCTCTAAACTGTGATGCATGTCAACTTGGCAAACATCACCGCTCGTCCTTCCCACCAATGTAAAGTCGGGGCTCTTCCCGTCCGTTCGACCTCGTTCACTCTGACATATGGGGTCCCGCTCCTACCCTCACCATCGGTCGGGGAAGTTCATATTTTGTCACATTCATTGATGATTTCTCTCGGTGTATGTTGGTGTATCTTCTCAAGGATCGCTCCGAGCTGTTCTCTGTTTGGACCTCATTTTATTCTATGGTTACGACTCAGTTTGATATGTCAATTAAGATCCTTCGTTCTGACAATGCTAAGGAGTATCTTAGCCAAGACTTCTCCTCGTTTTGTATTCACCATGATGTTATTCGTCAAACAAGCTGTGTCTACACCTCACAACAAAATGGGGTGGCGGAACGCAAAAACCGTCACCTCCTTGATGTAGCTCGCACTCTGCTGACTCAAATGCATGTTTCTCGCTCCTATTGGGGCTATGCTGTCCTCCTCTCCTGCTATCTCATCAATCGTCTTCCCTCCACAGTTCTCCACGGTGCTACCCCCTTCTCCATTCTTTATCCGAACAAAGATGCCTTTCCTCTTCCTCTGCACATCTTTGGGTGCACTGCCTTTGTGCACTCCCCCGCTGCCACCCGTGACAAACTCTCCCCACGTGCCACTAAATGTGTCTTTCTGGGGTACTCTCCCACTCAGAAAGGTTATTGTTGCTTTGACCCCGTTACCCGCAAGCAATTTGTCTCTGCGGATGTCACCTTCTTTGACAATGCCTCTTACTTCTCTCCTGCTTCCTCCTCTCCTCCTCCTGATCCTACTTCTCATACCAACTCATCCATTCCCTCTGCTCCCACTGATGTTCCGCCATCTCCACCCTCTCCACCATCTTCACCATCCCCACCATCTCCACCCTCTACTCCGCTTTCTCCCTCCACTCCGCTGCCATCTCTCTCTACTCCCGGGCCAGCTCTCTCCACCACGGATACTCTGGATACTGAGGCACCTGCTGACCTGGATCTCCCGATTGCTCTTTGCAAAGGGGTTCAGGCATGTACCAACACCCGCTTGCTGCAGTTGTTTCCTACGATCGTCTTACCCCTTCTCGCAGAGCTTTTGCACTGGCTATCTCGGCCACTTCCACCCCCCGTTCCTACCAGGAGGCCCTTACTATTCCTCATTGGAAAGCTGTCATGGATGAGGAGATTGATACTCTCACAGAACGGGGTACCTGGACCCTTGTTCCTCCTCCTTTCGGCACAGATGTTGTTGGTTGTCGATGGGTCTTCGTGGTAAAGTTTCTCCCGGATGGCAGTGTGGATCGTTATAAGGCTCGCCTGGTTGCCAAGGGTTTTACCCAAACTTATGGCGTTGATTACTTTGACACTTTCTCTCCAGTGGCTCGTCTCAGCACTATTAGGGTTCTTCTCTCTGTGGCTGTCAACAGGGATTGGCCCATCTCGCAGCTTGATGTTAAGAATGCGTTCCTCTATGGTGATCTGTAGGAAGATGTTTACATGGAGCAACCTCCTGGGTATGTTGCTCAGGGGGAGACACGGGTATGCCGGCTAAAGAAGGCTATCTATGGCCTCAAGCAGAGTCCTCGTGCCTGGTTTGACAAGTTCAGTGGCATTGTTGCGGCCATTGGTTTTACAAGAAGCTCAACAGATCACTCCTTGTTTGTTCGGAAAACCGCCTCTAGTCTTGTGGTTCTTGTGGTTTATGTTGATGACATTCTTCTTACTGGAGATGACCAGGATGGGGTATTGATGACCAAGAAACACCTTCGTCAACATCTGGTCACAAAGGATATGGGCTCCCCGAAATACTTTCTAGGGATTAAAATCTCTAGAAAGTCCAACTCCATGGTCCTTTCCCAATGGAAGTATGCTCTTGATCTTTTAAAGGAGGCAGGACTGACTGGTGCTAAACCTGCACGTTGTCCTATGGCTGCTGGAGAAGACAAAACTTGGACAGATAACTCGCCTCTTCTCTCCGATCGTACGAGATACCGGCGTCTGGTGGGCAAGCTCATATATCTCACAGTAACTAGACCTGACATCTCTTATGTTGTTGGCAAGGTGAGCCAGTTCATGAAAGCTCCGCGGGAGTGTCATCTACAATCTGCACTGAGGATATTAGAGTATATTAAAGCTGCACCGGGGAAAGGACTCCTCTTTCAGAAGAATGGTCACCTAAGGGTTGAAGCTTACTCTGATTCAAGTTATGCGGATGACAAAGGAGACCGCAAATCGACATCAGGTTTCTGCACGTTTGTTGGAGGCAATCTTGTGAGTTGGAAGAACAAGAAACAGTCTGTAGTTTGCAGGTCTAGTGCAGAGGCGGAATATCACAGCATGGCATCGACTACATGTGAGTTGAAATGGTTGCGGGCCCTCATGCTTGACTTAGGAGAGGTTTACAACTATCCTCTTCCTATGTTCTGTGACAATAAGGCCGCGATATACATTTCCAAAAATCAGGTCTTTCATGAGAGAACAAAACACATAGAAGTCGACTGCCATTTTATTCGGGAAGAAATATTGAAGAAACAGATTTGCACTCCGTTTGTCACTTCCAACAACGAGTTGTCAGATGTCTTCACCAAGCCGGTGTCCGCTTCCTTTTTCCACATCTGCGACAAGCTAGGCATGATTGATATCTATGCTCCAGCTTGAGGGGGAGTGTTGTAGGTTGGAGACCGCGCGGTCTGTTGCTGTTTGGAGACCAAGCGGTCTAGCGGTTTCTCCTAGCCGGTCTGTGTGCCGGGCTGTTGCTGTTTGGTATCCCAGCGGTCAGGCGGCTTGTCTCAGTCGACTAGGAGACCGAGCGGTCTAGCGGTCTCCTGTCGGTTTGATCTCTCCTCCCGTTGGTAGTCGGGCGGTTAGCCGGTTTGTCTAACCGCACGGCCTGTCCGGTTTGTCTTTTGTAAAGTCGCATACACTTGTAATTTTTTAGTCCCACATTAATTATTTGTAATCTCTCTCATCTCCTCCATTCTATAAAAGGGAGGCTATACCATTGTAATAGATACCTTTTTCTGATAATAAAGTTTCAGTTAAAACCATTTCAGTTTGTTTTTTGTTCGGTTTCTACAGACCCCGTGAGGCAAGAAGAGCGACGTTAGGATGAGCGCCGGAATGACAATCGTCGCCGAGACCCACCGAGGAATGAGGGCCAGCATCTGCCCCAAGAATACACTCCACTAAATACACACACACACCAACATATTGCACGCAATTCAGAATGATCATGCATTTAAGCGGCCAAGAGTACCGCCGCCAAACCCAAGATGTGACCAGTCAAAATACTGTGAGTTTCACCATACGGCTAGTCACATTACCGAGGAATGTTCCGGGTTAAAGAATGAAATCGAGCACCTTGTCTGCCCGGGACTCCTTGGAAGGTTTCTGCAGGGACAAGTACAGGGCCAACGAGTACAAAATCAAGGAAGAGACAAACACAACACATCATAAGGGGCCCCAGGCGCCAGACAAATGGTGGGCAACATCGAAACCATCGCCGAACCCCCATTCCTCTCTACCCAGATATTCTCAGTCAGAACTACAGATAAAACTAACAAGGATACATAGCTCAACCATGGTTTTATCATCTCCTTCAGAAAAGAAGACCTCGAAGGGTTGCAGACTCCCCATCAGGACCCACTCGTCATCGTCACAGGAATGGGAAATCCATGCTTTAACGTTAAAAACATTCTCATTGACAACGGAAGTTCAATTGATGTCCTGTTCTTATCTACTCTCTACAACATGAAGCGTACCCAGCAACATCTCAATCCCGCCATGGGACCCGTATATGACTTCGACAACCATCCAGTTCCCGTTCAAGGAACAATCACTTTGCCAGTAATAATGAGTGAGTTCCCGAGGTAGGTTACTCACGATATCTAGTTCGTCGTCATCAACTTGTATTCACCTTATAACGCCATCTTCAGAAGACCGGTTCAGTCAATTTTTGGTGTGATTCTGTCAATCCCACATTTATCCATGAAGTTCCCGACCCCAAGTTGCATAGGGGTCGTCCGCGGAAACCAGGAAGCAACTCGTGCCTGCTACTCAAAGCAGGCTCAACCCGAAGAAAAAATCACTCTTTACGTCAATGACATCGATCTGCGTAATAAAGCCGCCATAGAGCAAAGAAGCTCTCAATAGGAGAGGAAGACCCCCCTCCACTCGAGAACACTACACCACCATTATCCTTATTTTTCTATATTCATTTATTGTTTTTTGTATATTTTTTTCTATATATTCAATTTTATAGACTTACCACACCACCCTTTCAAGTTTTTTTACGTCTCTAGACTTCTTCGGTCAGGATAGACCACTTCCTATATCGAATACTTACATTCTCTAACAAGCAACACTCGACCAAGATTCAGTCACTTTCTGATCAAATCTTTACATTCTCCGGGAGCCAACTCTTCGGTAAGGCTAGGACACTCCCTAGATCGAATGGTTACATTCTCCGGCAATCAGATTGAATCATTACATTTTCTGTCGTTACTGCAGTCAAACGCCCCGCCATCGCCAGGGCCTTCCCCCTCACGGTCGCGCAGTCAGATCGAATCCATATATTCTTCGACACCCGGATCAAATCCATATATTCTTCGACACCCGGATCATATCCTTACATTATCTGGCAATTGACTCATAGTCAAACTAGGTCGCGCAACCGAATCAAATCATTACATTCTCCGGTGATCGGATTGAATCATTACATTCTTCGTCGTTATTGTGGGCCAACACCCTACCATCGTCAGGGCATGCCCCCCTCGCGGTCGCGTAGTCGGATTGAATCCTTACATTCTTCGACACCCGGATCAAATACTTATATTCTCCAACGACCCTCTCTTGGCTAGGCTAGGCCCTACAGTCTAATCAAATCCTTACATTCTCCGACCTTCAGATTGAATCGTCATACCCTCTGACATTGCCACAAGCTTACATTTCGCCAGCTACCGGGATCTATGCAACAAAAGCAAGAGAAACAAAAACAATACTATCATAACAACATAAGCACAAATGTGCTACATAAAATCACCAAAGGGTGATGACCAATATATATCAGAAACAACAAAGCAAAAGCAATGTATCCAAACAAAACAAAGATGAAAGTACAAGCCACTAGGTTCAGAGCTCACTGTCTTCGTCGTCAGAAATGTCATCAAAACTAAGACTTGAGACGTCGCACTTCAACGCTTGGGCCACCAGGCAAAAAGCCTTAGATGCCCCACATCTGAGCGCAACCTCGCGAACATCCTTTATCTGAGGTTCAACCTCTCGGGACCAAACATCCTCACAGACCTCCTCGGCAAGCAAATCACGATTACGCATATAGTCCAGGGAATCCCTGCACTCCTCAAGTCCAGCCGCCTTCATCTCAAATACTCACTATTCTGAAGAAATGCGTGCTATCTCAGCTTTGGAAGCTTCCAACTCCGCCTTCAAGCTGGAGCTCTCCTCCTGAGCAGTCTTCAACGTCTGCACGATCTTCTTCGCAATGGACTTCTCTGTCTACAACGATGTTCGAGCTTCCTCCATCTTTGACTTCAACTCCGATCCGTCGAAATCGGGATACCTCTCGATCTAGATCCTATTTGGAGGCGGCAACTGAAGCCTCCATTGCCCGAAGCTTCTCCCGAAGAGCCAAATATCCGCCTTTCAAGCTCACATTATGATCGTTTCATGCGAATACTATATGTGCCTGAGCTTCGATCTGTAATCAACAAACAAATGGTTAATGTCATACAAAGTAATCAATTCAAATAAGAAAGGCGAACGATCCACTCACCACGTCTCTCATTGCCTTCAAAGAAGAAGATACTTGGGAGGGGGGGGGGGGAGACGCCTCTATCACCTAAAGATCTAAATTAACTGGAGCAGGCTCATCACAAGGGGACTCCTCAGTTAGGTCCTCACTTTGACGTGGCGAAGCTTGCGACTCCGCAACCGCATCACAAATGCTCTTCAGAACAAGATTGCTCTTGCGAACTAATGGCGCAACATGCTTGACATCAACTGAAAGGCCACACTGGGACATACGCTTCTCTTCAACGAACAAAGAAATATTGAACAAGCAGTTCTCCAACTCCCGAGAATCTGAGAATCCTAGTATCAGCGTGAAATCCCGCTCTCGCCCTCTCTGACAACGACAACGATCGAGCAAAGAATTCCAGAGCTCAGGCAAGCCCCAGGAGTTTCCGATAAATCCAAACATGGTGTTCCCATGACGACGATCTGCCCGGGTCTCAAAATCCAGCCAACATTTATTGTTGCGAATCTCGACACGGTCGCCACCATCAACACAGATATCACACCAATTCTTGAACAACTCCAAAGAGAATCTTGATCCATACTCCCTGAAGAAAACCACCAGCCCCATAAGGCGAGTCATTCCTTGTGGAGTGAACTACGACATCGGGACGTCACAGAACTCATAATATCCATCACCTTCTTGCACGGTGGAAAGCAGAAGCCATACTTCATAGTCGTCTTGCAAATTGTCAACCAACCCCTAGGAGGGTTCTGAACTCTCTCTCCGAGATGAGATATCTTCACATCAAGATCAGCAGGTAATCCGTACCGTTTCCTCCAAACAGCAAATTGCTCAATAGTGAGCGTAGAATGTAGCCGCATGGGCCTCGTACGGTGCCTCGATGCCTGAAAATTAAAAGCAAGGGTTAGACAAAATAAATCAAACTCCCAATAATCGCAATCCATACATGGGAAGTCAAAAACCGTGCATATGGTGCACAAGCACACACAAAAGCCGCCTTCCCAAGAGGGGAGGGGGACACGAGCACTCGCGCTAGCAAAGAGGTGCGACACATGCACTCAGCAGCACGCACGCGCGCACCGGACGTTCGCGTATTAATACGCGTGCGAAGGGGTGCAGGCGCGCGGAAATGCGCGCGCCCCGGGCGGGAACGCCTTGGGCACAATCGGTCGCACACACCCATGGCATGCCCCCGCACGCACTTAGGATGCGCGCCCATGCACCTAGGGGCGCAGACGCCCCCGGGGAGCCCGCGTCGGGGGGCACCTTGGCAGGTGAGCCCATCCCTGCGTCAGGGTACTTTGCACGTTGGCTTCGCCAACAACCTTCCCTCATCCATGAACATCCCCCGCTTTCCGCATTTTGACGGCTTACCTTGGCCCATGAATCGCCGTCGTCTGCCTTCTCTAACACCTCCCCGTTCGCCATCACCATTGTCACCACCGGAAGAATTTCTAGTAGAAGAAGGAGAAATCCTCGCTCTTCTCAAATGATTTCTAACATCGAGAATTTCGGGGGACAATTGATGGGGACCGTCCTATTTATAAAATATTGGGGATGCGGTTAGTCCACTCCCCATGATTCATCATGGAGATCATTAGGAAACGCCGCACGATCGACACGTGCAATCGCGTGTGATCCACGCGCTTGGGGTCTCCTTCCTCGGGCGGCCTGTGGCCGGTCATGGTGGTCGACCTCTTTCTCCGGCTGCCGATGGGCCGGCTCAAGCCGGCCCGGCTTCCGGTTGGTCGGAGGGCCGCGCCTCGCGGCCGCGGGCGCACGACCACGTCGGGGGAGTGGACTAATTGCATATCCACTGAAACCACATCCTGTAGGCTATAAAAAGGCACCCAGACCTCCCCATTTCTCATCTTTCTTTTCTCTGCATTTTTCATCCTCAGGTCAGAGCTCTGCTGGATTCCTCCTTTGAGCCACCTTTGAGCCACCTTCGAGTCACCTTCTAGCCACGCGCTCTCCACTAGAAATTTGCCTAAGTACACAAGGGTGCGGCAAGAAGGATAGTCCTACTACAACAAGCGCTCGTCCCTGTGCATCACCACAACAACCATTCTCGCGCGGAGCGGCCTGTTGCCCTCCGTGAGCTCAAGAATCTCTCTCGCCCCCAGTATAACGAGAAGCGGCCTATCACCCTATATTCTTCAAAAAAGTTGTAACCGCAATCAGATAGTGAATATCGACCGGCATACACCCGATCACGTGGTTTTTTTTACCTATTTAAGGAGTTTTTTCTTGTCAAAACATTGTGTGTACCTTTCTCTCTTATTGACTGTGTGCGCCCTCGATCGCTCCGTGAGATAAAACGGTCCAAGTTATTCCGGTCCGACCGAGCCGTCGAGTTTGGCCGCAACAACATGATTCTTTTAGGTGCAACCCCTTCCACTTTCTGAACAAATTATTTTGTAGATAGTTGTGATCTAATTAATTTGTTTTCTCATCATAATTCCATCTTGTTTGTTTTGTGTGGTTTATTGTAATGCTGCAAGTTGGGTGATGTGTGTTTATTATTGCTCCATTGTATGCTTTAATTTGTAAGATTTGTGTCCTAAATAACTCCTGTCAAAAGGAGGTGACAATTATATTACTCCGTCTCCAATATTGTTCAAAATATAGATCTAGTTCTCACGATCAATGTCGCCGCTCTCAATCAATGTCGTCGCTCCCGATCAAGATCGCCACATACGACCAATGTCACCCCCACCATCAATGTCGCCGTCCGCGATCACTGTCACCTGCCAGAACCAATATTGTCATCCACGATCAAAGTTGCCCCTCACGACCAATGTCACCCCCACGACCAATGTCGCCTTCCATGAACAATGTCGCCCCCATGACCAATGTCACCTCTTACGACCAGTGTTGCCGCCCACGACCAATGTTGCCTGCCAGACCTATGTCGCCGCCCTCGTCCAATGTAACCTCTCCCGACCAATGTCGCCGCTCCTGACCAATGTTGCCGCCCCCCGACCAATGCCGCCCCTCACGACAGATATCGCCCCCACAAAAAATGTCCCACCCACGACAAATATCATCCCCACGACAAATGTCGTTCTCACGACAAATATCACTCCACACAGGATCTCTCATGTAGTACTGTTTGCACATATATATAAATTTAGAAAGATAGAAGCACTGAATATTTGATATTAAAAATTACAATCCTAGTTTATTTTGCCCATGTAATATTTATTACGGGTGCTATTATTAGGAAGTTTTATTTGGCTGTTAGCAAATCCAAATTCTCAGATAAATCTATTTTTTTATTATTTTGAAAATCTTATTTCTACCTCTACCACTAGCAAACCCACCCACGGCGTAAACCTATCTGCCCCTTCATTACTCCCATTCGCCATTTGCGGCTCTCCTCTCTCCCGTGCTCCCTTTCGCGATTCCAAGCGTGCAGTTTCCAACAACTCCGGCTAATCCGGTGTCTAGTTTATGTGCTGGGCCGGTGATTTCATAGCAGCACCACCGTATTTCACCTAGGCTCCGTTTGGGGGGACTTATTTTTACTGGTCAAATTAAGGTCCTGCTCATGCGGCCGTAACCAGTTGATTAGTGAAAATAAGCCCTCCCAAACGGAAGGCTAGTCTTGCCGCGGAAGCGCTGTATGAAAGGGAGGGATTCAGTGAGGATATCCATGCAGGTCTGCGCATGAGTCGAGGTTTTCGCGACGCTGCGGGAGCGGCGACCATGGGAGTTGGGATCCGGAGGTTCCTACGATTGGAAGGATTGGCGATGAATATTATAGCGGATGATTTCACCGCAGTCTAGAAATATATAGATCTGGTGTCTAGTTTATAAGATCTGTATTAATATTTTTTAATCCGGCGACTCCGGTGATCTGCACTGGTTCTATTGCATGTTTAAAAAAATTAATTTTTTTAAATGATTTGTTAGTAATAAAAAAAATTTTAAATATAAAATTTACTAATAATAATGATTTGATAGAAATCAAAAATTCAAAACAGATTTACTAATAATACCACCTTATATTATCTTTTACAGTGACCATAAATTAAAGCTAAAGATATATTAAATATTAATTATATAGATATTGTATCTGCAGTGCACTGTACTTTAAGCAATAAATAAAAAGATTTGGACATAGGAAAAATTCTTTGAGGGTTTCCAAATTAATTTATTTTCAAAAATATTAATAAGTTATTTATCATTTAGTGTTATACTGATATATGCAATATATAATTTTTATGATGTGAGAAATAAGAGCTCTAAGATATAGGAATCTTTCATAATAATTAGTATATTAATTATATATTAAAATATAATATTTAGCATTTTGATTTCTCTTAAACTTAAAATAAGATCATCAAATTGTTGGAATCGAAATTCGGTTCCACCTATAGTTCGGACCTAGGGTGCAGCTCGCACTTACTTCTCCTGAGCTGTCCCTTGGTGAGAGACTTAAATTTGGAAAATGACCTTTGGCTCTAGCGTGCAAGTCTCACCTCACACCCGGAAGACCTTTGAGATCTCCCCCTCCCTAGCCAATGCTGAGCTAGGTGTCTTGGAGGATGAAGGAAGAAGATGAGTAGTGGTGAAAACCGAATCCCTCTCCAAGGCACCCCAAGGGTCTATTTATAGATTTTTAGGGATGGTCTGCCTATAGCGCAATCATGCCGCTCTGAAATTACTGAAATACCCCGGGGCCGGTCTGCCAACAACCAAACTCTGCTGTTCTGAACAGCTATTCACAGCCCACTAGGGGCAAAATAGCAGGCCCTTGAGCCGGACGAGCTGCTCGAGCCGGGCGAGCTGCTCGATCCGGGCGAGCACTAGGGCCGGGGAGGGTGCCGGGCTCGCGCCGCACCCGCCCCCTGAAGAGGGGCCGGGCCGGGTGTCGGCCTCGCGCTGCCCCCGCCCCCTGAAGAGGGGCCTGGGCGGGTGCCGGCCTCCCGCCGCACCCGCCCCATAATACAAGGTCGGGGCGAATACCAGCCTCCCGCTGTACTCGCCCCCCTAAAGAAGGGGCCGGGGCGGGTGCCGGCCTCCCGCCGCACCCGCCCCCTAAAACTGGCCGGGGCGAGTACCGGCCTCCCGCCGTACTCGTCCCCTAGAGAAGGGGCTGGGGCGGGTGCCGGCCTCCCGCCGCCCCCGCCCCCTGAAACTGGCCAGGGCGAGTACCGGCCTCCCGCCGTACTCGCCCTCTATAGAAGGGGCGGGTAACTTGTCATTCGTTAACGGCCACCTAAGGAACTTCATCCATTTTTTATGTTCAAACAGATGATGTTTGTTAGGTGATCCTTAACGGATGACAGTTTAACTCATGTGTTTACGATCGTCCCCACCGTGCAACGGAGCCTAACCATCTTAATCAAACTTCTCACATCTTCTCTACAAATGATGTCACTCTTGCATTCTCGTGTGTCCATACACCCATCTACTAAGCATTCTCATCTCTACAACTCTCATTTATTGCTCATATACATAGTTTACTGTCAGACACTTAAAACCGTAGAGTCTAATTGCAGTAATTCCGACCATGTAATATTTTCGCGGAAGAAATAAACCATACGCACAGAAGACTGAAATGGTAGTGGGTAATTTTGACATTGGCTGAGGGGTAATACGGTAAAGTCGTCGTGAAAAGAGGGATGTTGTCGTTGATGACCTAAATGCCCTCACTATTTATTCCCACCGCCGCGGGTCTCCCTACTTTGCGTCGTCCTCATCGAAGCCCTTTTGCCCCTCCGTGCCCTTCTTCTCCCCAATAAACACGCATCTCTCTCTCTCTCTCTCTCTCTCTCTCTGCTCTCTCTCCCCCGGATTCAAATTCCAGCTAACTCCATCCTCTACCCGCCAAAATTCTTCGCATTTGTGATAGGCCCTGGTTAGACCTATTAACAGCAAGGCGGCGCCGGGAGGCCGCCGGAGGTGGAGAAGAAAAAGACTAGAGAGAGAGAGAGAGTGAGAAGATAGAGAAGGAAAGAGAGAGACAGAGAGAGAATGAGAGAGAAACAAGAAATACTTTATTCATAAATCCATGCTTAAGCTAATTACAGGATAATCCTCCTTATATATGGAGAGAAACGGTCATATGACCGTTAGAAGCTAATCTAATTAAAACGGAAATAATAAAATACAATAATGGGAAAAGATGCAGCTGTTGGGATGCTATTCAGCGATGAGGATGTTGCCTGTTGATGCCTGCTGATTTCTCTCCTACTATTGATGGCAGAAGTCCACGTGCAAGCAGCATCTTTCTTTTTTGCTTATGCCAAATGTCCGCATCTGGGTTGTCCTTGTGTTGAAGGCTGATGGCTTTGATATTGCCATGTGTTGCAATCTGGACGGTCCAAGCTATAATCTGAGCTGACACGCGTCGGCATCCCAACAATACTCCGCTCTTATAAAAGAGATCGATGTCCTCATCGATACATCCGCCGTCGTTGAGGGGTTAGGGTTTCTGCGAACAGCGCTGATGCAAAGCTGAAGGAGGAAACAGGGACGCCCTTGAGGTCGCCGAAGCCCGATGATGAAGCAGAAAAGGAGCCGGTAAACCCACTTCCACCGGCTGCGTCATGGAGGACTTGGTTGGTATGTATGGTACTCCTGTCTACTCCTCTTCAGGAGGCCTCAGCGAGTGAGGATGATGGCGAGCTGAGCGTTTTTTTCTGTTGCTTCCACGTTGTGGGTCGGAGATCCGTGATTACGGCGTCTGGCGTCTTTGGTGTAGGATTATTAGCCGCTGGCTGTAGGTCTGTAGGTAGAGAGTCTAGGTCCTCCCAGGTACTATCTTCGGGTGGAAGATCCTTCCACTGGACCAGTCCCTGCCGGATCGGTAGATTGTTTCGGATAATCTGCCGCAGATCAACCACGCAGAATGGAATGTGCACCGGCATGTTCTTGTGGCTCTGTTTTGGTAGGGGCGTAACCCGTGGGTTGTTGTCACTTTTGAATGGTTTCAATAATGATACATGGAACACCGGGTGGATTTTGCAGTCAGCTGGCAGCTTAAGTCGGTACGCCGTTTGACCGACTACTTCTGAGATTTGGAAGGGACCGTAGAATCGGAGAGCCAGTTTCCGGCAACTCATGCGCTTGAGTGAGAGTTGCCGATATGGGTGGAGTTTGAGGAGAACCCAATCATCTAGTTGAAAAGTTTTCTCGAGTCTGTGCTTGTCTGCAAATATTTTCATTCGTTGTTGGGATAGTTGTAGATGTTGTTTGAGCTGATTGAGGATTGTGTCCCGCGTCTGAAGAGTTCTGTCGACTGCTTCATTCCGACTGGTGCCTGCACAATAAGTAAGGAGCCCAGGGGGCAAGCGACCGTATACGGACTCAAAAGGAGTCATACCGGTCGCTGTGTTTAGAGTAGTATTAAAATGAAATTCTGCTAAGCTTAAGTAATTAGACCATTTTTTTGGGTGCTCATGGGTGAATAGTCGTAAATATTGTTGTAAACTACGGTTTGTGCGCTCTGTTAAACCGTCTGTTTGTGGATGGTATGCGGAACTGTAACTTAATTTGGTCCCCTGTAGTGTGAATAGGTCCGTCCAAAAATGACTCAGGAAAACTGTGTCACGGTCCGAAATGATGGATGTAGGGATGCCGTGGAGTTTCCCCACGGATTCCCAGAATGTTGCTGCAGCATTAGGAGCAGTTAGGGGGGAAATCAGAGCTGCAAAATGAGCCGCTCTGGAGAGCCTGTCAACTATGACCATGATGATGGTGTAGTTGTTGGACTTAGGTAAGTGGGTGATAAAGTCCATAGTTAAGTCCGACCAGATCTGGTCTGGGATTGGCAAGGGTTGAAGTAATCCGTAGGGTAGATGATTAGATGGTTTTGCCTTTTGACATAATTCGCATTGGCTGATATAATCTGATATATGTTGTTTCATGTTATGCCAGTGAAAGTTATTTTGAATTCTGTGGAGAGTTGCACGAAATCCGGAGTGGCCTCCATACAGCGAATTGTGTGTGTTATGAATAATTGATTTTATTATGGTTGAGTTTTGGGGTATGAACAGACGATGTTTGTAATAAAATTTATCCCCGACCTGCGTCCAATCCGGGCGTGTGTGCGGGTTGGTGCTTAAAGCTTCCCGTAATTGCTGGGTAAAGGGATCGTTGGAATAATCCAATGACAATCCCTCCAGTAAAGAGGATGACGGAATGGAAATCGTTATGTCAAATAGCTGTGCTGGTGGTTCCTCTGTGTTATCATTGTTTGCTTGGCTAGTAGTGCTGTGCGAAGTGCATGAGCGGGAAAGAGCATCAGCAACTATGTTATTTTTGCCCGGCTTATATTTAATTGTGTAGTCAAAACCTATTAGCTTGGCTAAAAAAAGTTGTTGCTCTGGTGTGTGTAGATCTTGCGTCAAAAGATTATGTAAACTTTTGTGATCTGTCAGAATTATAAAATGGTGGCCCAGTAAATATTGGCGCCATTTGGCGACCGCCGATGTGACAGCGTACATTTCCCGTACGTAAGTGGATTTGCGTTGCATTAGTGGCGTCAATTTTTTACTAAAATAGGCAACTGGATTAGTGTGTTGTAATAAAACCGCGCCTATGCCTATTCCTGATGCGTCAGTTTCGATCGTGAAGGGCTCTGTGAAGTTAGGTAGGGACAAAATTGGTTTGGATATAAGGGCCCTTTTTAAAGTATGAAAGGCCTGGTCGGTATGCTCATTCCATTCGAACTTAATCTGTTTTAACAAATCAGAAAGAGGGGCGGCAATTACGGAAAAATCTTTTATGAATTTGCGGTAAAAACCTGCGAGGCCCAGGAAAGCTCGAACATCCTTCTGTGTTCTAGGTGTGGAATACTGCTCTATTGCTAGAGTGTTCGTGGTGTTAGGGAAAACTGTACCATTAGTAATGCAATGGCCCAGAAACTCGATTTCTTGTTTGAGAAAAAAACATTTTGACATTTTAACTTTCAGAACATTTTCGTGGAGAATTTGAAACACCTGGGCTAAATGGTTGAAATGCTCGTCTTGTGTTTGACTAAAGATGAGTATGTCATCAAAGAACACCACAATAAATTTACGTAAAAATGGTTGAAAAATGGAATTCATTAAGGATTGAAAAGTAGATGGGGCGTTGGTTAGGCCGAAAGGCATTACCGTGAATTCAAAGTGGCCATGGTGTGTGCGGAAGGATGTCTTATGAATATCCTGTTCGGCCATGCGGATTTGATGGTATCCGGACCGTAAATCTAATTTTGTGAAATAACGGGCGTAGTAAAGTTCGTCTAACAACTCATCAATGGTAGGTATAGGGAATCGATCTTTGATGGTGTGAGAATTCAGGATTCGATAATCAACACAAAATCGCCAGGTGCCATCCTTTTTTTTAACTAAAATAACTGGGGAGCTAAAACTCGATGTGCTTGGGCGAATAAAACCGGAGTGTAACATGTCCATAACTAGTCTTTCAATCTCGTTTTTCTGAAAATGAGGGTATCGATAAGGCTTGACATTAATGGGTTGTGTATCTGGCAATAATGGAATGGTATGGTCTATGAGCCGTTTTGGGGGAAGATCCATGGATTCCTGGAAGAGGTTGTTAAATGTCGTCAATAAGTTGTGAAACCTGGGCGGTAGAGAAGGAACTAATTGTTCAGGCGGCTGATCCGGTGGTCCAAGAAGTGGCGGATCGTTAGTGAATATGCACAGTGTGGCAGATTGCAAGGACATTAATCGGGCTACCTGCGATGATGAAACCGGTCCAGCAGGGCGAGTATGTTGGCCCTGTAACGTGACTGGACCTTGTGCCGTTTGATAAGTAATCGTGAGGGTTGAGTAATCGGTGGTGACCGGTCCTAAGGATTGAAGCCATCGTACTCCCAATACGATATCTGCCCCGTGAAGGTCCAGGACGTACAAAGTAATTTTGTAAATGTTGGTTTGAATGAGCAGGTCAAGGTCCACACATTTGCCTGTGCATAGCATTGACGCGCCGTTACCCATAAAAACTGTAAACGGCTGGATCGCTAATATTGGAAGTTGTAAATAGTGAACGACGCGTTTTGAGATAAAGTCGTGTGAACTACCACTGTCTATGAGAGTTTGTAAGGTGTGTGAACCTAATGAAGCCGTAACGCGGAGACACGTGCCTGAGGGTGCCCCAGTGAGAGCATATAGATAAACAGAGCCCGAAGGGTCGACTACCTCTTGGATTGGGTCATCCGGGGGGTCTTCGGGAATATCCGGTTCATCACTCCCTTGGAAATACAGCAGAACGCCGGCCCCTTTGCAGCGATGGCCGTACGAATATTTGTCGTTACAACTATAACATAAACCCAGATCTCGGCGGCGTTGCCGTTCAGCGGCAGATAAACGTCGAACTGGGTATTTGGGTGTGTATGGCGGTTTAGATGGATCCGTGGTTGGGGAGACGGAATGCCATTGAAGACGGGGAACGGGTGGAATATTGGTGGGTTTAGGAAGGTGGTCAAATTTGTGGGGCGGGTGGGATGTATCAGTAAAGTGACGAGGAGGGAGGGATGTAGTGGTATCCCTCTCCTGGTCCTCGACCATTCGTGCTAGAGCATATGAATCATGGAGATCCGTAGGCCTTTGCATTTTAACAATACTACGAATACTAGGTTTGAGACCAGAGACAAAGATACTCGTGATAAAGTTTGGCGTTAATCCGGGGACGCGTGTGAGTAATTCCTCAAATTGGTTTTTATAGTCGTTAACAGTGGTGGTTTGTTGTAATTGTTTCAATGAGCCCGCGGGATCCTCATAACTAGATGGGCCAAAACGTTTAATTAAAGCGTCGACGAAAAATGGAAAAGTAATGGAGGGCAGATCACGGAGGGTTGCTTGATACCACCGTGACGCTGGTCGATCAAGATGACAGGCCGCGATGAGGAGATAATCACGTTGGTTAGTGTTATGATATTGAAAATAAAGTTGCAAATTATATAACCAGTCCGTAGGGTCACCTTCACTAAAGCGAGTGCAAGTAAAAGTAGAATCGGGAAGGTTAGAAACGACCTGGTGCGAGCTCGGAATCTGGGGAGAATGGCCAAGAACGCCATATGAGGTGGATCCTTGACCGAAATCCGGAGTTCTGGCTTGCAGGATGTCTAACGTAGTTTGCATCTGCTTGAATTGGGCCATCATATCGGTGCGGAGCGTATCAATTTTGGTAGCCGCATCCGTGCGCGTTTCCACTATTTGTTGGACAAGAAAGCTCTCCTTAGTTTGGAGATCATCTCGCAGGTCGGCTAATTGAGTAGCCCTGTTGGCCTGCTCGGTATGAAGAGCGTCTTGTAATTCAAGATACTGGGTATGGAGTTCCTTGGAGCGTGTATGATCGGCCATGAAGGAGGGGGAGTTCAAGGAACGAGAGCACCAAATGATAGGCCCTGGTTAGACCTATTAACAGCAAGGCGGCGCCGGGAGGCCGCCGGAGGTGGAGAAGAAAAAGACTAGAGAGAGAGAGAGAGTGAGAAGATAGAGAAGGAAAGAGAGAGACAGAGAGAGAATGAGAGAGAAACAAGAAATACTTTATTCATAAATCCATGCTTAAGCTAATTACAGGATAATCCTCCTTATATATGGAGAGAAACGGTCATATGACCGTTAGAAGCTAATCTAATTAAAACGGAAATAATAAAATACAATAATGGGAAAAGATGCAGCTGTTGGGATGCTATTCAGCGATGAGGATGTTGCCTGTTGATGCCTGCTGATTTCTCTCCTACTATTGATGGCAGAAGTCCACGTGCAAGCAGCATCTTTCTTTTTGCTTATGCCAAATGTCCGCATCTGGGTTGTCCTTGTGTTGAAGGCTGATGGCTTTGATATTGCCATGTGTTGCAATCTGGACGGTCCAAGCTATAATCTGAGCTGACACGCGTCGGCATCCCAACAATTTGCCTCTCAAACCTCGCAAATTCTGTCATTATTGGCTCTAACCCGATCGAAATCGGCGCTTTTGCCGGAATTACTCGCTCGGTTTTGCTCGTTGGGGTCGGTTCTTCGGCCTCCTTCTGGATAATCTCAGTCTCGACGCGCTTCTACTGATCTGCGGCCTTCATCTTATCCCTACTGAAGCGCAGGTGCGTTTTTAATGTTTTTTTGCCGGGATTTGGATCTTCAGCTGTTTGGTATTGTGTTTGTTAAAGTTCGTCTGAGCTGGCGATAATGGAGGCATGGCCTTCTTCCTTGGAATTCCGTTGTTCTACTCTATGTTCTATGGATTCTTGTTTGCCGATTTGATAAATATCATAAAAAATGCTCATTTTGTCCCACTTTATAAATTTTTTAAAAAGATGGTGGATTTTTTTATAGAGTGAATGAAAGACGCTCCGTTTGGGAGGACTTGTTTTCGCGGGTCAAGCGGTTACGACCGCATGAACCAGACCTTAATTATGATCCGATTCATGCAGTCGTAACCACTTGACCAGTGAATATAAGTCTCCCCAAACGGAGTCTAAGGCTTTGTTTGACATCAAAAATGTCATTATCATAGAATGTATGTTTGGTAAGGCAAAAGTTACGACCCCTACAAAGAAAACAAACTAGTTTTGAGCATACAATGCATGAATTTTTTTAGGTGAAGTCGGACATTCATGATATGCCGGTCTCAAGCCCGGATGAAAAATGGTGAGGGTTGTGTTAGGTAGACGGTCAGAGTATAATTTAATCACCCTTATGAAATATGGATCATTTGATTGCCGACCCCACTATAATGAGATAAAGACTTCAGTGTTGTTGTAGGTTGGGCATTCAGGAACAATGGTTCATGTTTATGTCAGGAACAATGCCCAACCTCACCTAAGGAACTATATTTATGTTTATGTCAAAATTAATTTTTTTTTCTTGATGGCGATCATAGCTGTTGTCATGGCAATTATATGATGGTGTCTTTTTTGTCCAAATTCACTGGAGTAAAATACCGCACCAAACGTATGATGAAGTTGGAAAACTCCGATAGTTGAGATCCAATAACCTGTGGACGAATTAGGTATTTAGGTTAAAAACCTAGTGGTTGATCGCTGAGATCCAACAACCCACATACAAAATAGGTTTAGGCTACGTTTGGGGGGACTTATTTTCACCGGTCAAGCGGTCACGACCGCATGAATCAGACCTTAATTAAGTCCTGGTTCATGCGGTCGTGACTGCTTGACCGGTGAAAATAAGTCCTCCCAAACGGAGCCTTAATCCCTACCTGTCACTTAAAAACAATTGCACAAAACATGTCGAGATTCAAAACGTTCACCCATTTTCGCTATTTCTTTCAGGTCTGCTCGTTTGGACGGAATTGGGACTTTGGAGTTCAATTTCAATGAAATTGAACTTTCAATTCTAATTCCAGAACCCCAATTCTATCCAAAGAACGACACTTTAGGTATTTCCCTAAATTGTTAATTACATTTAGGCATTTCCCTAAATTGTTAAGAGCCTAGATATCCTTGAGGTAACCACGCAAAGGGGTTGTTTTGTTCTGTTATGTTAGTGCAATTTATTATGTTAGATGGTGTTGACATTGTCCGTGTTATATTGTGTTATTAAAATATCAATGTATCTCTCAAATATTCTACGCATGATTCGATTTTTATGATTCAAATTTGGGTTTGGATTTGAATTTGAATTCACTTTAAATGATGGACCAAATCAACGCTAATCGGATGACCAAATCAGACCACTCAAATTCAAAAATACGAATTTTAATCGAATCTTCACGAATCGATTTCCGAATTATTCACAAACTATTTGATTCACGAACAACCTTACTCACAAATGTTTAAAACGCTCCCCGAATGAAAATATCCCTGACATCCAAAACTTGTGATGAAAATGACCAAGAACCCCCAAAATGAATTGAAGGATGTCAGGTGGCCATAAAGTTTGAACTAAGAAGATTCTTTGTAAGTATTGCTCCCTAACTTAAAGCCTCTATTGGACAGTGTTCTTGTTGTTTGCTAAAATTATTGTTCAAAGTGGTGCCCTTCAAGAGTTGAGTGATTTTATTTCTAAACATTATTTAAGGGTTTAGAGTTTTGGGTTTATACTATTATATAAAAATGACATGACCAACAACCCCCCAAAATGAATTGAAGGATAACATGTGGGCATAAAGTTTGAACTGAGAAAATTCTTAGTAGGTATTGTTCCCTAACTTAAAGCTTCTACTGGACATTGTTCTTGTTGTTTGCTAAAATTATTGTCCAAAGTGGTGCCCTTCAAGAGTTGAGTGATTAAGGGTTTAGGGTTTATTCTATTATGTTAAGCCTCATCTTACAGGTTTGTACTTACAGGTTTTGAAGGTGGAAGCCTGTGTTATTTGTAACTGATGCTGGATGGGAAACCATGAAGTGGCTCTTGGCCACAGCCATCTTGACTTTGTTATGGGACAAGACCATTGCCATGGCCTCATCCTCGAGTATTCTGATGATCACAAACACGATTTGGCTCAGGGCCTTGCACACGAGCGCGACCAGATCGACGAAGAAGACAATGAGAGCTGCAATCAAAGCCATGGAGTTCATAATGCTGACCCACTCACCATTCATCAAGGCCATGAGCTTGTCCTCTCAGACAATCAAGAGTTGGCTCTCGTCGATCCGAACCTCGATGACGGATCGCACGAGCTCGTCCTCCATCAATCCGCCCATCTGATGATGACTCCCATTCTTCAGAGCCGCGTGATCGTGAACCCGAACCACGAGATCCATGTCGGCCAGGAATTCCCCGACGTCAAAAGCTGCCGGAGAGCTCTCAGAAGCGCGGCCATCGCCTGCCACTTCGAGATACAGACGGTGAAGTCGGACAAGAGCAGATTCACTGCCCGGTGTCGGGCGGAGGGATGCCCATGGCGCATTCACGCTGCGAAACTCCCCGGAGTTCCCGCCTTCACCATCAGAACCATCAATGGCAGCCACAACTGTTTCGGGATCAGCCATCTAGGGCATCAGCAGGCTTCGGTTCAATGGGTGGCGAATTCTGTGGAGGATCGTCTCCGGCAGAATCCTCACTGCAAGCCGAAAGAGATTCTGGAGGAGATTCATCGAGTTCATGGAATCACTCTGTCTTACAAGCAGGCTTGGAGGGGGAAGGAGAGGATAATGTCTTCTGTTCGTGGTTCTTTCGAAGAAGGATACCGTCTTCTTCCTCAATACTGTGATCAGATCAAGAGGGCGAATCCAGGAAGCATGGCGTCGGTGTACGGTGCCGGTGAGGATAACTGCTTTAAGCGCCTCTTTATCTCCTTCTACGCTTCGATATATGGCTTCGTGCACGCATGCAGATCGCTCATGGGACTGGATCGTGCTCTTCTCAAGAGCAAATATCTCGGAACTTTGCTGTTGGCCACCGGAGTTGACGGAGATGGAGCCATCTTTCCTCTTGCTTTCGGCGTTGTGGATGAAGAGAGCGATGATAACTGGATCTGGTTCTTGTCGGAGCTGCGTTATTTGCTTGAAAACAACACGGAGAATATGCCGAGACTCACGATTTTGTCGGATCGAGAGAAAGGGATTGTTGATGGAGTAGATTTCAATTTCCCGACGGCATTCCATGGATTCTGTATGCGCCATTTGAGCGAAAGCTTTTCCAAAGAGTTTCCCCATCATTCGAACCTCGTCAATTTGTTCTGGGAAGCTGCGCAGGCGCTCACCGTCGTCGAGTTCGACGCCAAGATACTTGAGATCGAAGATGCATCCAGAGAGGCGGCGTGCTGGATTCGAGGAATCCCGCCTCGGCTGTGGGCGACGGCGTACTTCGAAGGAACGCGATTAGGGCATTTGACGGCGAATATCGCGGAATCGCTGAGTAGTTGGCTGATCGAGGCGTCCGGCCTTCCGATCAATCAAATGATGGAGTACATCCGGCGGCAGCTGATGACCTGGTTCAACGAGCGGCGGGAGACGAGCATGCGGTGGTCCACCGTTCTCGTCCCGTCGGCGGAGCAGCGCGTGTCGGAAGCCGTCGAGCGAGCTCGCGGATATCAGGTGGGGCGGGCGAACGAGGCCGAGTTCGAAGTCGTTTCTCCTCACGAAGGAAGCTGCATCGTCGATATTCGCAACCGATGCTGCCTCTGCCGTGGCTGGCAGCTCTACGGCCTTCCCTGCGCCCACGGGGTGTCGGCGCTGGTCTTCTGCCGGCAAAACGTTCATAGGTACACGGAGAGTTGCTTCACGGTGGCGACCTACCGGAAAACGTACTCGGAGACAATACATCCGATCCCGGACAGAAGTCTGTGGAAGGAGCTCTCGGAAGGAAATCACGGAGAACTCGATGTCGTCATCAATCCGCCGAAGTTTCTCCGGCCGGACGGGAGGACGAGGAAGAAGAGGGCGCGGATGGAGGATCGGGGGCGGTTAAAGCGGGTTGTTCATTGTAGCAGGTGCAATCAAACAGGTCATTTCAGGACTACCTGTGGAGCACCTATATAAGTAAAATAAACTGCATTGCTGAGATATATTATGAGCGGGGTTGTTGTTACTAGGTTTAGGGAGTTTTGGATGGAGATTGATTTTTTCTGCTTTAGATACTTCTAGGAACTGCATGATTAATAAATTAGAGATTTGATTTTGTTTTACATAAATTAAATTTTTTACAGTTAATTTAGAATGGCATGTTAATAATACTTGCAATGTTTTGGATGATATATATATATCTAAATAATTTGTCCTTAAAATGTTAATATTTGTCGGACGTTGACTATTAAACTCCATTAATTTACGCACCCTTTGGCACGACGTGTTGGTGGCTGTCACGACCACAGTAATTATGAACCGTCGTTCGTGAATGCCCATCCTCACCTAAGGAACTTCATTTATGTTGAAAGCTAGTTTTCTTTTTTGATGGCCGTCATAACTGGTGTCATGTCCGACAACACATTCTTTGATGGTGGCATTTTTAATCAAACTCACTGGAGCTTAAAGCATACGCCAAACAGAGCCTTGGTTAAATAATTACAAAATTTAATTTTAAATTACTTAAAAGAGCGTATATATTTTTTGTAAGTACCTCATTTCATCCTCTATTTTTTGCCCTAGATCTCATTTTATTATCCACTCTTCAAATTGGAACCCTAAGCAAATTGCCTATGATAAGCGTGGAAGCCGGGAAGGTGCTGATAATGTAAAGTCATCATGCTCTTTATTATGACATGACAGACGCATGCTACATTGGCCGGGACAAAGGGTCACGATCCCACGAGGATAAGCTAACTCTAAAACCTGCCCTCAATTCGGATTGCAAGCTGCAACTCATGTATATGAAGCCGGAATTGCTAGTAATGGCAGTGAATTCATTCCCAAACCTTCTACACACCACCCGCCACACTATAAAAGTTGGTCATGCTCGAAATCGTTACATTAACTGCAAGAAGAAAAATGTCAAGGACGGCTATAATGATCAGGATAGCAGCCGCAAAGCTATTGAACTCGGGTATGGTCCTTTGCCTAAATGGAATGACCTTATTTTATTTATCAGTAAGTTCTGTACTAATACATATAATACACCCGGCCGAAATCAGCATATTTGTATTTGACTCCCCGTAACTCTTCCTCAGCCAGGCTTGGGCAGAATAGCAGAGCAAGTAATGTAACTATTTTCCATGTTTATGAAAAATTCTATAAACATCATGTTATGACAATTTTACAAGGAGATATTTATAAAAAGGAGAGATCTTGATGATAAACGACCCTACAAATTAATAAAACAATAGTTTCTCCTAAAAAAATGAAGACGGCAAGAGTAAACTCAGAATATGTTACATGCATATAACTATATAACTCTCTCTGTAGAAATGCATCAACGGGTCCTACATTGAAGCGAGAAGATCTCTCATTTCTGTAACAGAAGGAATTGCTTCATTTTGGTAGATTTTGACAGCCAGCTGAACGAAGCTCTCATACTTGTCCATAAACTCTTTCTGCAGTTTCAGCAAAACTACATCACTCATAAATATAAAAGCCGCTGCATTATAAATGCAAGTCAATGGCTCCACTGCTATGGAATTAACATTTTGAATCTAAGTTTTTTTTTAACATTGGAGTTGAATAGTGCATCATCGAATCACACTTAATTAGGGAGATCATATTATTCAAAACTCAAAAATCGCTGAGCTAAATCAGAATCAGTTAAAATTGATTCGTCTGATTTCGAGTCAGCCCTCGATCGCTTGAAATATGATTCAGATTAGCTTGAATTGATTAAAAATTTTATGTATTTATTAATATATTATTATTTTAAAATAAAAAATACTAAAATTTAAGCCTAAATAAAAAAGTGAAGCATTTAGGGTTTCATTAGCTAAATTTGGAGGTTGCTCAATTTAACATCAAGCCAACTAGGAATAAAGAGAAAAATTACTCGATTTCGAGCCGGCTTGACTCGATTTCGAACCGGCTCGGAATCGAGTCATCTCGACTCGAAATCAATATCAATTTTGAGCCGAGTTTAACTTGAAAATTTTGATTTCAAGCCGAGCCCAAATCGCTCGATATAAACAATCCCTACACTCAATTACCACAAGGAACAATTGAATAATTATATCAGAAAGGAAGCAATTGAATAATTATATCAGAAACGAAGCAATTGAATAATTATATAGCAATTGAATAATTATATCTGAATAATTATAAAGCACGCATCACTATTAATAGAGCGGGCACCTGCTTTATTATTAGATAAGGATAGGCTCGATCGGGTCGGGATTGCGATCCTACCGATCCTACAATCCGGATCACAATCACACCCCTAGAGATGTTAGATTTGATCTTGGGAAAGATCCACATCGATTTACAAAATCATGATCGCAGCGCCATGCAATCCTACGATCAGAGGAGTGCATTCGTATCATTTTTCCTCGAATTCTATTAAATAAAATGAGCACGAATCAAGCCTAGCTACACGTTAACGAGGTTTGTCCACAAGAAGTTGCCCGCAACAACGAAGACATACAAAAAGGATTCGAGATACCTTGCATTTATCCCACAAAGAAGGCAACAGTTCTTCTGAGGTCAAGTTCTTCTGCAACTTCCTGTACATGGCGCTGATCAGCTTGTCAACCTGCGCTCGGCCGCAAATAAAAAATATGGTCATATATCATGATCTCCCCTCTAAGTTCGTTAAATTACAAGTTGCACCCCTCTGACTTTTGAAATTACAAAAATCTCCCCGATAAGTTTGCATTTACTCAAAAGAGGTATTTTTGTGCATGTATGTTATGAACTTAGAGAGGATGTTTTTGTAATTTCAAAAGTAAAATGGGTGCAACCTGTAATTATGCAAGTTTAGGTAATTATTCTTGTATAAATTTTAATTAAACGCGTTTGATAAAAAAATAAGCAGTAGTCATAGAATTGTTCTAATACCCCAGATAAACTGGATTTCACCATCTTTCTGAGATCCGTCTTTGATAAGCCAAGCTGAAAAGGAATCTGCATATAAAAAGCTGAACAAGTTAGACGTGACAAACAGCTCAAGTCAAGAAGCTGCAAAGAAAGAAATATAGGGACATACCAAATAATGGAATAAAGGGCATGAAGAGACTGTAAAGAAGAACCATAAACCCTCATGCCATAATATTACAACTCACATGAAACTATATTGACCCATAGTTAAGGTCAAATTACATGACACAGTCAAATGCTGCCTTTCGAGGGTTCGTAACATCATCTCTGCGCTTATCAAGCTTGCTCTCGAGCTTGAAGGATGAAAATGTAGGGCGTCATCAAATGTGTTTGGCCTTCTTGAGTAGTCTTCGCAGCATCAACGCCCTCCCCCTGCATTGAAAATCTTCAGATCATCTGGATCCTCGACCTTTGGCAGATAATCGACCTCAAACCAGAAAAGATGTTTGCATTTGTGACCGTCCATGTATGGCACATCACAATTGTAACATAGCCTTTCAGTATGCCGCTTGGCTTTCGTGTCAGGCTCTTGAAGGCAGGTTGCGATCGACATCCCTCCCCTTGGGGTCAAAGGGTATGTTTCTGGGTGATGGGAGGATGAACTACCTCCCCGGGGATTGCCTTCCTTCGCCCGGCGGTCGTTGTGTTGCTTACTTGTTTATCCATCAGGATGCGCTTTTCGCAAATGCAAGCAGGGCCCATAGTCATAGTCATGCTAAAGTCAGAGGGAGCCTCAAACTCCGGGTCGAGTCAGAGTCTCTCCTGTATGTCGTGTGAAGGTGGACACTTGTTGATATGAAAGAATAGAATTTGCACAACCCAACAAGTTTTGAAACTTCTCCAGATGACTAAAAAAATGAACCCGTTTGCTCGAGGGACATAAGTTCGCCCAAGGGGTTGTTGCGATGAGGGGGGCCAAAATGCAAGTGGCAATGGTGTTCGAAAATCCCTCCAGTTCACGTTGGGCCTTTCTCACTCGAGCAATACAAAACATAATTGAGATGATCTCAAGATGTGGAAGGAAGTCAAGCTAATTCATTCCTCCCACAGGGTGCAGTGATTGGCAGAACATTGTTCACACCGTGTGAGCCATGTCAAGGGGTCCTACACTCCTACCGACAATCAAAGAGAGGGAAGTCAAGTTTTACATAGTGCGGCACCATGCTTCCTTCAAAACAGATACCTGGAAACTCTAGTAGGTTGATAAAAGGGGGGCTGCCATGAGTGGAGCTGGACGTCAGTCATGGTGGTAGGTGCATGATGCCGACGCAAGCGGCAAGAGCTTCGAAGGTAGCGGTATTGGCATCCTGCTAGGCAGCAAAGACAACTTGCTTTTGAGCCGCCTGAGTGGCTTGGTTGGTCATCATCTTTTGTATTAACTCTACCTGAACTTGGAGGTTCAACTAGGTGTAGGTTGGTGTATAGCAGTTGACTTGTGATATATAGTGGCTGGAGGGGATTGCAGAGGTTGGTTTGGAAGGGGATGTTGAAAAGCAGGGCTGGTGGCTATAGATGTGGTGATAAAGGGCCGGCGGGTGCTGGGACAGCAGGAATGCAGGTTGGCAACAGTTTAGTTACAGTTGCAAGGTGTGGGAAGGCTAAACAGGGAGGGATGTGGATAGGGAAGGCCCGGATGGCTGTTTGGAGGGGCTGTAGGGTGGGTGGCTGCTGGTTGGGGTGCAGTTAGGGTTGATGCAAAGCTAGTACGGTGGTGGTAAGGAAAAGACACGGAAACAAAGATACAAGCCCAATGAGCCATCATCTTAGGGTTTCGTGGAAACCTCATGCAAAAAAAAATCGGATTCCAGAAAGAATACTCCAAAATCTGCAATTGTTCTCCAACCAGCCCCTACTCATCAATTTATAATATAACATGTCTAGGACAATCATCGTGGATGGCTATGATTGACCGTACATAATAGTTGTCCAATCTCTCTAAATAAAACACTAAAAAAACAATAAAATACACTGTAATATCCAAACATCGTTCTGGACAGGATGGCAGACTCGGATCATTTTCTTGGTGACGCAAAATATGGTAGATGACAAATCAGCCCAGAGTTCTTACGAATGGCCCCCAAAACTCATGTTCATCCCCATCACATCCCCTCCAAGATGTCTAACATCCGATTAATCATATATATGCAGTTAGCCCATATTCGTCTCACAATCCTTTTGGACTTTGTGTCTCCTATAACATGCTTCTCTGTTGGCGAGCTTCTGGACATGAGGTTTGAGAAAGAGTCCCACTTTCTCCCAAGAAATTTTGAAATTCACCTTAGGTGAATTCTCCACCATTATAACTTCAAAGAATTTTAATACTGACACCAAATTGAGCAAGCAAATTAATGGGGATCATGCCACATGGCCCACTAGGGTCTATTCACACCGACCTTGGGCCCAGTGACGAATGGGGGGGGGGTCATCTCGAGCGGTTCGCCGATCGTAATATTTTTTGTTCTTTGCATTTTAAGTTACATTGTAATTTTGTATATTTTGAGAGAAGCACAGAACGGAAAATCATGATCATTTGTTACCTCCACCCCCTCTCTAGTCTATATATAGGAATAGAGGGCTCTATAGAGGGTATTGGAAGTTGAGGCAAAGAAGTGGTTTGATCATCCTCTACTGAAGTTGGCCCAGGTGTGAAGCTTGGACCTCCCACAACCACTTGCCGTCGGCCAACATCTCCCTCCCTTCCCCATCAAAATCGAGCTTCACCTCAACGGCTCAACATCCAGCCCCTCCTCCCCCATTCCAGCTCCTACCTACCATCTATAGCCAGCAGCCCCAATCCCCCTCCCACCTCCAACCGGCAGCCCACAATCAACCCCCCAACCATCAGCCCACAATCAATCCCCCAACCATCAGCCGGCCACCCTACATTCCCCTTTACTTACATCTCCAAAAACATTCCCCATCACCTCTCCAAATCCCCTCTATTCTCAGTTTCCGGCGATCACCGGGAAACATTCCCCGGCCAACCTCCGGTAAACCTCAACCACCATCCTTTTATGTTTTATCTGTTTTTAATTTTTTGTCAATCGTCGGAAAATATCTCTGGTCAACCACCACCACACCACCTCCATAACTACCTTAACTCCGCACTACTCCACTACCCCACTAACTCTGCCTCACCTTTAATTTAGGCCTCATTCCTAAATTCTCTCCACCTCTCTCACTTCCCCACTCTCCCTACATTTCCTCCAAGCGTCACGTGGATTCACCTCTCAACCGAACCCCACTCCCACTCACTCAACCGCCCCTCTCACCTCCAACACCCCGACCATCATTCTTGTCACGGCGACAAGGCGAACCAAGGCAAGTGCCGGGAGCCTTGACGCTTAAGCGTCAAGACGGACGTCTAGGCAACAACAAGGCGACCAACAAGCAAGACGCCATTTTTTTTAAAAAAGGAAGGCTATAGACAGCGGTTATTGTAATAACCGCTGTCTATAGTCAACTATAGACAACGATTATTATAATAACCGCTGTCTATAGTCTGTGTGTTATACTTTAGACATCGGTTATTATAATAATCGTTGTCTAAAGCTCTATTTTTTTTAACTTCACAGAATGTTTACTAACAGTCTAACACACAGCCATTTGTCAGTAATCAGTAAACAACGAAGCATAGCTTCTGATATCATGATATCTCAAATTCTCAAATCTCTATATTTATACCATTAGTCAGTAACAAGTAAAGCAACTGAAGAGTAAAGACACATGTTCTGAATCTTTTGATATCATGAATTCATGATATTTTCATATCTCAATTCTCAACAAATTCATACCAAGAAGTAGCAAACACAAAATTTCGGATATCATGAATTCATGATATCGCAAATTCTCAGCTCTCAATACATTCATACCTATCTCAATTCTCAAATACCACGAAGCAGTAAGTAGTAAGAAAAAACAATGTCAATCAATACAGACTTCAAAGAAAGAAATAACAGAAAAGTGAACACAAAAATATCATAGTATAGAATTGTGGTCAAATACAAAATATCTTCATCCATTCCACAAATGCACAAACAATAACATATTATCATGAAAAATATTTTTAACATAAATTTTAAATAATCATAATTCATAAAAGATCAACTAGAATCATCATCTAGTAAGTCGTCATTGACATTACATGTGCTTGGTTGGTTTGAAGTACTTGTCTTTTACCCATAATTATCTTCAATATTTTCATTATCATTGACAAAGAAAAAATGATCTAAATCTTCATCCCCTTCATCCAATTGTTGAGGATAAGCTTCAGCTCCACTTTGTAAATTTCGAGCCCCAGTTCCAATAACACTCTCTACAGCTTCCCATGTGAGATTATCATCTTCAAAAACTAGTACATCATCTGGTTTGTTCATCATCCACTCACTACTCCAATCGAGCTCATCAAACACTAAATGATTGTAATTTCTTCCTTTTTCACGTCTTTCTTGTAATCGTATTTGTAGACGACGATTATATTGGATGTATACAAAATCACTAAGTATTTGATGTTCCAATCTATTTCTTTTCTTTGTGTGAATCTGAATCAAGATAATTGCAAACTTATTAGTCAATATAAAAATATTAATTTTTATATTAAATATTTGTATACTATAAACTCAAAAGTACTCCAGTTGCGCTCACAACTAGAAGAAAAACAACATAAGCCAAGTATGCGCAATGCTACCTTTGTAAGGTCAACATTCGTTCTTCCATGTGCACCAAACCAATCAACTATTCATTTAAGACAAATATAAATTTTTTGACATATAAATAATTTAATAAAAAATAAAAACTTAATCAATACTTACTTGGATTTAAAGTGGTTCGTTGCTTAATAGTCATAGACTTTCCAAAACTATTTCGAGATGCTTTGTAGTTAATACCTTGCTCTGCAATCTTGTCTTGCAATTCTTGATCAGACACTAGTCTTGCAATAACATCATTGAAAGCATCTTGAAATTTACAGGCATCATCATTATGTTTTTCCTCATATTCAAAATATTTGCTTGGATTTAGAAACAAAGCCGCCTTGTACTACTTTTGCTGCATTTGATTTGTCCACCTATTTTCAACAATATCAATAATTTTTTTAAATAATCTTTCTTTGTTATCAAAATGATATTTGATCTTTTGTTTAGCTTCTTTCATTGCCACATATACTTCATGCATAACCGACCTTTCATCTCCATCTACTAATCACAAAACAACAATCAGTGACTTTCCTCCTTTTAGGCAATCTCTTACTCCATTCCAAAAAATGGTTGAAAGTATTATTTCAACAACTTGTTTTTTGACTTCAGTTTTGCCAATTTGGCGACATTGCACGAAGGAGACACAAAAAATAATCTCAGCTTCTGCTCATGCTTAAGCACACTTTGTATAGTAAGGAACGATGTTGCAAATCTAGTCACCGAATGCCTCACTAGATCACCACTTATAGTAGTCCTTATTGCATCAAGTAAACGAGTGTGTCTGTAAATGAAATTTGTGATCATCTTTGCCTTTCTTATAACAATTTTGTTCTGTTGTAGCTTGTTTATATCCTCTAGCATAAGATCAATAAAATGAGCTGCACAAGGAGTCCAAAATAATGTTGGTCTTCTCTTCATTAAAATTTTACCAGCTGTCTTGTAATTGGAAGCATTGTCAGTCACCACATGCATACAACATAACTTTGTAATTTGTATATATTGAAAGTTGTAGTCTTATAGACTATTAACTTGAAATATGAAAATTAGTGAGACTAAAAAATTTACCTGAATAACGCACTCAGCTCCTATCTCTCTAATCTTACAATCAAACAACTCAGATAACATTGCGACATCTTGAATATGATTGGATGCATCTACGGAACCCATAAAATAGGATCCTTCTGGACAGTTGACTAGAAAATTGATCAAATGTCTCTCTCTTATGTCTGTCCAACCATCTGACATATGTGTGCAACCATATCTTCTCCAGTACGCTTGATAGTTTGTCTTCATCTCCTTAACTTTATTTTTTGTATTCGATAACAATGAGACTCTCAAATCAGGATAACTAGGGCTTTTATAACCAGGTCCATACTGTCCAACTGCTTCAAGCATGACTTCAAAACTTCATGCCTTTGCAGCATTGAATGAAATTCCACACTCATAAAACCAATCAACAACATAACTATCAACTATTTTTTTCTTCAGCCGATCTAAAACATCTCTCGATAGTAGTTTGTGCAGCACCTTTAACACGTCTATCATCAATAACATCTTCAGGAGCACGCCACACATGAGCATCCATAGAGCTCCTTTTTTGTGGCAAGTGGATTACTTTTCTCTTTTTGGCACTTGTCTCAGAACTTGGGACAAATGACGATTTAGCAGTAGATAATGTCGGGAATACGTTATGTGCTCCTATTGGCTCTCCTTCTTGTTCACTCTTATTGTCATCATCAGCAATCAGATGTACATTGTCCCTTTTTATCATTTAAAACTGAATATATCTCAGCTGATATTTCAAAAGTAGTCTTAAAACATTTTGAAACATCTTCATACCAGCGACATAAGTGTTGCTTCAACCTTTTGATACCACATTTTATTAATCTATCACACAAATTACATTTAACAGTATTTTTATCCTTTAGGTCGGGCCAATATCCATACTTCCAACCAGGATCCTTTGACTTTGTTTTTCTTTTAGGATCTGTTTTTGGATCAAGATCATTGCTATCAATAAATGGAGCAAGACTGTTGTTATTTTGGTCTTCCATCTTTCACAAACAGGACATATAAAATGCATAGTTAGGTTGAGACTAGGGACAATGAAATCATCACAATGAACAATTTAAAGAACTATCAAATGAACTGCAATTTTGAAATTATTCAACAGAAATAACAATTTTAATATCATTTAAAGTACAAAGAATTATAGAACATGCACATTTACAAGAGTCAACAAGACCATTTTCACTTGTTCTACTTCTATACAAGTATGAAATTAGTCAAGTAACTCAATGTGTTAGTGTGTTACATAAATAGATATGCAATTAAAATCAATTCAACATTGTGTCACTTCATCATGAATCATTCAGCACAATTAGTGATTATATAATCACAAATCTTTTTTTCGCATATTATTTATTTTCTCCGACAAAAATTGTGTCACTCCATCATAGATCTGTAATAAAATTTTTTTATTAAAATCAATTCAACATAATTTTTATCATTTATCAATCTACATGCACTTACAATCTATGAAAAAAATGAAATAATTAATAGCTTAATTAAAATAAAAAATAGCAATAATCATTGATACAGAGATACTTCATACTTACAATCTATAATAGGGCATAAATAATAAAGAATCTGATTGAAGTTGACTAAATCTGATTTTTAGTTATTCAGCCCGTGATTTTGAATGTGCCTTGACATACTTATCATCAAAAGCAAAAATGTTGTTGGATTATGAAAATATACACCTCTATTGTATGTAAATTTTTTTAATTCTGAATATATGTACCTGCAAAAAAACATGTGAACTCAAAATCAATTTATATAGTAATAAAAAATCCTTAAATTTGTAATATTTGATACTCAGTAGTCAGTACTCACCAAATGCATGCTAATATGATGTTAACTCCAATTTTTCCCATATTTAGAAAATCGTACAACTTTGACATTTCAAAGTATGTACTTGTTGATTCAACAGTCCCAAATACTGTTAGATCTAATGCTAGAGATATTATTTTATTTTCTGTGTCCATCATAGTTATGAAACTGTGTAACATAACAATGAATTCATTTGTAGTCTTACTAGCCTGTGAAAATAAAAGAATTAGTATTTTGGACATCAATATTGAATTCATTGATTACATAAAAGTCAAAAATAATATTATAATATCACCGCCGGAAAAGGTAAACGCTCGTTTGATGTCTCAGGTTTATATGACCTGGATTCATGCTCCGGCTGAGAAACCAAAAATATCAAAAATATTATTTATTATCTACGCAACAAAGAGAGCATAATATTTCATAAAGGTATAGATAATTAAACATAATAATACCTGAGATATGTATTAAGAAGTTTCACGTGCAACACTTGTTCCAGTTCCAGCACTAAACATGCACAAAAGCTCTTCAATTTGATTCTTCATATAACACATTTCAGCTTGATGCGCTTGTTGTTGGCTTATATAAGCATGAGTCTCTCATTGTTGTTGGCTCCATAATTCTTGTTGCTTGCTCCATATTTCTTGTTGCTGACTTAATCTTTCTTGCACTATAGCTTCCACATCTTCAATAAGAACTACAGATCTTATCTCGCTCCGCCTATCACTCTTGAAAAAACTTTTAATGGTGGCAAACTTGTCACCAGCTCTAACTCTGCCCGGATGTTCTTGGCCTAGAACAGATGCAAGAATATCATCTCTTCTCTGTGACACTGTTTCAGAACTCTGAGACTCTTGGCTCGACAACTCATCATAAGCAAAAGTAATAAATATTAATGCAGAAATGCAAATAAGAAATTATACTTCACAATCTATATGCCTATATTAGTATATTACTATTGATAATTTACAAATGATGAAATAAATCAAATGATACATTTACACTTACAATTTTAGATGTCAACTCAGCTGCATCTTTATTAATGTATTCACCAGTGTTTTTTTTATGACCGGCTTTCTATAACTCAACACGTGAAATTAGTGTAGCTGCAACTTGTTCAAACTTGACAATAAAATGAAAATAAATTATCATTTAACTTATTGAGAAAACAAACTTTTAAAATAAAAAATATGAGAGAGAAGTAGAGAACTAATACAATTCTTTTTTCTAATCCAGAATAACCCAATCTGGAAGTAGTATGAAAGGTTTTTTGTGTTTTTGCTCTCTCTGTATTAACCTTACTTTTTTCCTACACAAATAAATATTTGTTAATACTTAGATTGCTTATAAGTTATAAAATTAAAGAATGATATAAAACATTGAATATAATAAGAATTAAGAACATAACCATATATTCAGAAATGGTGCGATTGTAGATAAAAACTCTCCAGTATTCGACAATAATAAAGTTATATTTGACAGGAACATTATATCGACGCTCCAAATCAACATCTTTTACATAGGTGACAAAAAGTTTGGATTTCCAAGACCTCAAACTTTCACTCATGCTTTTCATTACTGCATTGCGAAGAACATCTATATTGTCAAAATAAATCTGAAAATAATAGACAATATCAATTAAAAATTAACTAAAACACCACAGTTATGTAATCACTGATAACAAAGTTACTTACATTTAATTCTGCCTATATTTGATCTTTAATTTGTTTATCAACTTCCTTCAATGCAACATATGTAATTGACACATAAGATCTCACAAGAGATCCCATAAAACTCATCAATTTATTTGTTTCAGGCCCGAAAATAATGCGACCATCATCACTCACAGAAATAACAATCTTCTTTCCCTCTAGCCTAAATTTATTCAATTCATTTATTTTAGTGAACCCTCTTGTGGACTTTGATGAAGATCTTTTATCAGTCATTTTCCTGTAATAAGAAATCCCTAAAGAATATCCTAAACCATCCAAAAATCCTGAACAAAATTTATAAAAACCATAATGATATTGAGCTACTATGTTAATGGCTTAGTGCTAAATAGTAATATGGAACTATAGAGTCAGGTGGTTTATACGTGTACAATAAAGGTTAAAATGCAATAATTAAGCTAATATATAAAGCTACTGCGTTTTTTAGGCTATCAAAAACAAAAATACACATTGTGTTGTTTATATACATTTAGCATATGACCATAGGCTGCATTGCCAATACATGAGATAGGAATATTCAGTGGGTGTCTGCTCGGCTGCTACACAAAGAACACAATGTTTATACTACTACTACAGTCTACAGTACTACTACTAATAGTAAAGACATTTTAGCATAGAGCTCAAAACTGAGAAAGATCTTAAGAAATAATATATCTAAGTGATAATAAGAAATTTGTCGAAGAAGAATCGAAGCAAAGGAGAGCCGAAAGCCAAAAACTTTCACAAAAACGCCTTTAGGGTTTATCACACAAAGCAGTGACGACTGTAAGAACCAAAAAGTCGAGGTAAAAATTAGATTTTACGGATCACGGTTTAAAATAGATAGTATAGACAGCGGTTTTTACAACAACCGCTGTCTATTCTATGGTTCAGGGTAGAATAGACAGCGTTTGTTGTAAAAACCGCTGTCTATTGTACAATAGACATCGGTTTATATATTAACCGCTGTCTATTTTTGGTCCTTAGAATGAACAGTGGTTAATATATAAACCATTGTCTATTCTTCAAGGAATAGACAACGATTTTTACAATAACCGTTGTCTATTCCCGTATTTTAAAAAAAATAAGGCGCCCAACGCCTTGTTTACCATTCGGTGCTTGGACGCCTAGGCGTCGCCTAGGCGACGCCATGATAAGAATGTCGACCACACATATACGCCTCCCTCCCCTCCCACCCACACATACACACAAACACTACTCCCAACCGAGCCACTCCCCCTTTAATCCATCCGGCCTCCTAAGTATACGGTTGTATTCCCACGTGGAACCACACCTCTAATCTCTCCCTACTCTCTATCCAAAGCCGACAACCCCTCTACCTTCCTCTTCAGTGGCCTCTAACCCCTTGACCACAAAGCTTCAAAGAAGAAGAACAGGTGATGATCCGTGTACGTGTTAAGAGGTTCCCTAAGGGAACTGCTCCAAAGTTAAATGCTAAGTGAATAGGTCCTTACACTATCCTCAAAATAATTGAGAGAAATTTTTACGATTTATATATTCCGAAGAGTATGGGGATTTCACCCGTATTAAACATTGAGGATTTGACTACATTCTTTGATCCACACAACTATATTGTACCCTTAGCCTCCTGTCACATTAGCTCCTCCACCTTCGTCTATTACTCGGCCATATCCCCATCTTCCACCGACTACCTCAACACAGCCTGAGTCTTTAGCACTGATTGACCATCCGTCTTCTTCCACAGTAGCACCACGTCCTCTGACACAGGTTTCACCATTCGCAGGCACTGAATCGTTCGACGTCATCATCGATCTAGCTACAGTTCCATCTTCTTTCGCGCCAGGACCACTTCCTTTGACATCAGTTTCATCGTCCACTGACTCCGGACCGTTCAACATCATCACTGAGATCGTGACCCATGTGCTCGTACCAACACCAAACAGAGCTTGATACTTATTCCATAGGCAAAGCCACACTTTTATCGATGACATTTGGATTTTCGCAACAGAGCTTGAGAGACTCGCCCCGGCCCTACGACGACATTACGATCATCTCCATTCTTCGGAGATGAATGCTTTTGAGATAGGAGGAGTTGATAAGGATCATGTCACACAGCACGTTAGGGTCTATTCACGCAAACCTTGGGCCTAGTGATGATCGGGGTCGCTCATCTCGAGCGAATCGTCGATCATAACATTTTTCATTTTTTAATTTTTTATTTATTTTCACGGTAAATTTGTTTATTTTGAAGGAGGCAATGAACGGAGAATCATGATCGTTCGTTGTTCCTCACTAGTCTATATATAGGAGTATAGGACTCGGTAGAAAATTGAAGCAAAGAAACCTTGATTTTGATCATTTGGTGCTAAAGTCGGAACCTCTAGGTCTGAAGCTTGGATCCACCTCTCAACCGAACCCCCCTTTCACACACACAACCGACCCCCTCACCTCCCACACCCCAACCACATGTATACCCCCTCACCTTTCACACACACAACCGACCCCCTCACCTCCCACACCCCAACCACATGTATACCCCTGTTCCCAATTAAGCCACTACCCCTTCAATCTAGTCTGCCTCATAAGTTTACGACAACAGCCTCCCATCGAACCACACCTCTAACTGCTCCCATTCATTATCCAAAGTCGACAACCTCTCCATGATGGAGACCGATTGTGCTACATTGAGTGATTCATCATTATCGACATTTTTTTATCGCTGGATGGTCCTTCAGAGATCGTGATAGCGACTAGCTCGATTTTTTATATTTTTATGTATTTTTCTTTATTTTTTTGAGTTGTATTTAGAGAGTTAGGTAAAATTTCCCATCTGGCTAACATGACTATTGGATTTAATTAACCTAATTCCCCCCTCTTTATATTTCCCCAACAACTGAGAGAATAGCGATAGAGAGTTTTAGGATTACGACAACCGTTGCACGATCCACTCTTAGTGCGACGCCGCAGGATCACATCTCCAGAGAGTGTCGACGCCCTTGTCCAGCGCTTCCTCACGATTCCCAGCATCCCACGTCATTTCCAGCGCCCAACATCGCCGACTCGAGCTTCCAACGCCCCGCCACCTCCAGTCTTGCCTCCAACACCTCCGGGCGGCCCTATTCCCCCCTCATTCCCTCCGTCAAGGCAGATCTTAGGTCGCCACTACTGTCCCGTACTCCCATCCCCGACACCGCCAGTTCTTGGCTTCTTGCGCCCATCCACCACCCGCACCGCCTCCAACATCCCCGACCCAATTCTCCCTTCATCCTCCCCGGACGAGCCTACTTCTCCCCTCATCCTCCCTGTCCAGGCCTTCTAGCCCCTAGATAGCCTCCAACCAAACTCATGATCCCTGGATAACCACTTCCAACCCCTTACACAGCCTAGAGCCACCATCAACCACCCCACATCCCACTGACTTCCACCTTGTTGTTGCCGCCCCTTTCCCTTTACCTCAACAAAATCTTAGCCCTACCACCCCTCCCAACCTCAAAACAGCCCCTCCCTCTTCAGCCCCCGTCCAGTAACAATGATTCTTCCAGAGCACTTGTACCACACTTGCAACCACCAGATTTTCTCACCCACGCCGATGGCCTTCAACCTGGCGAGTTTCACATTTATTTTCAAATCTTTCACCAGTGCATAAATTTTATCTAATTGTTAATAATATACGGTTCTCTTTAATTTGATTTTACTCTATATTTACACTCATATTACTATCGTCTTACATTTAATTCTAGTGCACTATTAATTTATTCTGTAGTAGTCGCACAATTGAGATTATATGTGCAAGTATTTTGATATTTTTAATTAATTGTGTTGGAAAATATTTGCATGATTGAATCATTGCATGTGCATCGCATTAGGGTTATCCTTCGTTAGCTAATTGTGTTATGTGCATGTGTTCATCTTCATGTTCATTTTACGGTTTGTCATTGGTTCCTTTACATTCATCGTGTATGCTTTCGTCGCATTAGGGAAAATATTTGCACGATACTCGGCTTCAACAGAAGAGCGAGCAACAACCGATTGCTTCTTACTACGCCATGTGATGAGATTTCCTCCAAAGTAGGTATAGAAACCAGTGGTGGATCATCGATCATCAAGTGAGTCCGCATAATCAGCATCAGTGTGCGACAAGAGATAAAGAGGACAATGGTTTGTATACCAACCCTCATCCCGGGGCAGCTTTCAAGTACCTGAGGATGTGTTCGATAGTCTGTAGATGAGAGCTTCTTGGTGAATGCATAAAGCGACTAACCACTCGAACAACAAAAAGGATATCAGGCCTTGTAACTGTTAAATATATTAGTTTTCTTACAAGGCGTCGATAATATTCAGGATTTGTAAGCAGAGAATCTGATTCCGTTCCATGAGCACTTAGCTTGTGGTTGACATCCATAGGTGTTTCCGCAGATTTACATCTGGAATAACCAGCATCCTGAAGAAGGACAAGACAATATTTCCGTTGAGATAAGACCGGGCCATAAGGTCGACGAGCAACCTCAAGTCCAAGGAAGTATCGAAGTTTCACAGATCTTTTGTTTGGAAGACAGAGTTTAAGTATTGTTTGATCTGTTGTATCCCGGTGGAGTAATCGCCAATTATCAAAATATCATCCACGTAGACTAAGAGAATGACAGTCCCTGTTGATTGATGATGAGTAAAAAGGGAGAAGTCAGTCGAGCTCCGTTGAAAGCCAATATCACGAACAACCTTGCTAAATTTTTCAAACCAAACTCGAGGAAACTGTTTGAGACCATAGATAGCTTTACGCAGACGACACACCCGAGACTCCCCCGTGGTCTCAAACCCGGGAGGTTGGTGCATGAAAACCGTCTCATGAAGATCACCATTAAGAAAAACATTTTTAATGTCCAGCTGATGTAAGGGCCAGTTGCGGTGAACAACGAGAAATAAGGACCCGAACAGAGTTTAGTTTGGCGACGATGGAGAAGGTCTCCTCGTAGTCCAAGCCCTGTTGCTGAGTGAATCCACGAGCCACAAGACGGGCTTTGAGGCGGTCGATTGTCCCATCCGGAGCATGTTTAATGACAAAGATCCATTTACAGCTAACGCAGGACTGGGCGGAAGGAAGAGGTACCAGATCCCAAGTGTGATTAGCCCAAAGGGCTGACATCTCAGCCTCCATTGCCACACACCACCGAGGGTGTTGAAGAGCCTCTTGCACAGTGTTAGGAAGAGAAATAGGGGAAATAACAAGAGCCAATTTGAGCAGAGGAGAGAGACGATGTAACGAAATATAGTTTGCAAGCGGATGAGCCGTAGAAGCGGAGGCGGGATCAGCTGGCCGCGAGATAGTACTGGTAGACGGTAGCAGTGGTTGGCCTCCGGAGTTCGGACTACGACGAGTGTAGACACGGATGAGAGGTGGTTTGGGTGGTGGTGGTGTTGCGCAGGGTGTTGGAAGAAGAGGAGGTAGTCGTGGCTGGGATTGCAGGACGAGGCACGGGTTGCATACGGGGAGGTACATGAGTGGATGAGTGAAATAGTTGGTCATCCAGGAAAGTAACATCAGATGAAACAACTACTTTCCGATCGACTGGAAAGTAACAGACATACCCTTTCTGAGTGCGAGAGTATCCCACGAACATACATTTGGTTGCACGAGGTGCAAATTTATCTGTATGTGGACCAAGGTTATGGACATAGCAGGCACGCCCAAACACACGAGGTGCGAGAGGAAACAAAGATTGAGAAGGAAAGATGAGGCTAAACGGAGTGTCAAAGTGGAGAACGGAGGAAGGCAGACGGATGATAAGATGACATGCAACCGACACTGCAAAGTTCCAGTATTCGATGGGTACCTGCATTTGAAACATTAATGGTCGAGCAACATCAAGAAGATGACGATTTTTGCATTCAGCTACACCATTTTGCTGAGAAGTGTAAGCACAAGATGTTTGATGTATAATTCCAAACTGAGCACAAATTGTGGCGAACGTTCGACTCGTATATTTTTGTGCATTATTAGTTCGAATGATTTTAAGCGGAGAAGAGAACTGAGTACGAAGTTCAGTAACGAACGTATAAAATATAGAAGTGAGTTGGGTGCGATCCCGCAGTAAATAAACCATGTGAAACGAGAGTAATCATCAATAAACGTTACAAAGTAGCGGTACCCAAATACAATAGGGATTTTATAAGGGCCCCAAATATCAGAATGGACAATAGATAAAGGAGTAGTACTCCGATGACAAACAGGACTAAATGAAACTCGATGTTGTTTACCAAATATACAAGATTCACAAGTAAACTCATTCAAGGAGACATCCAGAAGAGCTTGCTTGAGAATCTGGAGGGGAGCATGCCCGAGACGACGATGTCACTCAACCGAGGAGACAATAAAAAGAGTGGATGGAAGAACATCAAGAAGATAGAGCTCATGCGACAGCCGTTCGCTATCAATAATATTCCGCGTTTGCCGATCCTGCACAACAAAGGATGATGGTGAGAATGTAACATGACAATCAAGATCCTGCGTAAGTCGGCAAACAGAAAGTAAGTTAAACGGGGAGCCCGAAACATGCAGAACTGAGGTTAAGGAGAGGTTGGGTGTAAGATGGATATCAGCAGCTCCTGAGACAGGGATGGATTCGCCATTGGCCACAGTGAAGAACATGGGATGAGGAGATGCCAAGTATTGTGGCGGCTTTTGGGAAGTAATGTGGTGGATGGCCCCAGAGTCCACGATCCAGTGGGAACTCCGAGATAGACAGGATATACCTTCATTGGAGATAGAAGCCACGGAGCCCGAGGAGCGAGCAATCCCCCCTTGGAGATGCTGAAGCTGGGTGCGGAGAACATCAATGTCAGTCTGAGCGGTTGAAGAATCTGAAGTATAAGCAGAGTGCGGAGACTCGGCCTTAGTAGAGGCAGCAAGGTGTGGCGGCAGACCATGCTTACGATAACAGGTGGCCTCCAAATGATTATCCCGACAGCAAAAAGTGCACGTAAGGGGGGATTTTCCAGCACGTCCTCGTCCCCGAGACGGATGGCGACCCTCGTGGGCTGAAGGACCACGATTGGAGTGATGTGGTGAAGGTAGCTGTAGAAGAGCTGGAGAGGGAGGCGTAGGAGCCTCGGGCGTCGGGGTGACTTTCAGAAGCATTGAGCAGACAACTGAGGGAGAGGAAGTAGTGGCGGAGGAGAAGATGTGAGCTTGAACACTATGTAGATGAGAAGGGACCCTTGTCATCATCATGGCAATCCCGATGGCCTCTTTTTGTGTCCGTTGGGCAACCAGGTCTGTAGTAGGAGGCTGGTGTTGTATCCAAGCCTCAACAGGGTCTTGGCCTTGGCAACAAAGGAAGTCGTATCGCCTGGCATCCCGGGATCAATGGATTGAAGATCAGTGATGATATCAAACAAATGTTGGAGACTGTTTTGGCCAGAATAGAAGGAACGAAGTTCCTCCAACATAGACTTAGTCGTATCATGATACATAGCCATCATGTAAGGCTCGGTATCCATAGAGTTGAGAAGTCAGGATTGCACACGACCGTCATCACGAAGCCACTTATCAGTGGGAGTGGCAGAAGTAGCCCGGGTCAAGTGATGAAGAAGTCCTTTCGTTTGGAGCACCCGACGTACTGAATGTACCTATTCCACAAAGTATCGTTTGCCAGTGAGAGATATGGTGGTAATCCAGAGTTCATCCCGAAGATCAATAGCGGAAGTAGCAGCCCGAGGTGGCAGGGGCGAAGCCGCAGCGGACTCGCCGAAGGCAGAAATGGAACCCATGAAACCGCAACAAGGAGACTAACAAGGCCTAGTCGCCGGAAAAAGCCTAGCCGCAACGGAAAGACAAGAGCTGCAGCGGACTGAAAACAACAGAGGTCGAAAGAAACAAACGGTCGGCGAACAGGCACTAGACCGGATGGTTAGAGGCAGACCGCAACCCAAAACCCCGGAGCGGTTAGAGAAGAGAAGCCCCTGGACAAGAGAACAGGAGAAGCCTCACGGTCTCAGTGTCAAAACACCAACGACAAGAGGCCACGACCAAGATGCGGAGCCCGCGACGGGTAGAAAAGCAGCAGCGAACAAGAAAAGAAGAACCCACGCGAGAACACACAGCGACAGGGGAAACCACAGCGGTTAGGGAAGCCGCAGGGGAAGATCGCAACGACTAAGCAACGGAGACCGCACGGTCACGGTGAGCACACAAGCGGCAAGGAGAGATGTCGCGACCAAGATGCGGAGCAGACAGTAGTTAGGGAAGCCACAACAAACAATAGAAGACGCAACGACTAAAAGAAGAAGTCGTGCGAGAAGAGAGGAGAAAGGCGAGAAAGCGGGTAGACAGAGAGACCGCAGCAGATAGACTGGAAGCGGGTAACCGGGAAGAAACCGCACGGTTTAGAGGAAGAGGGCCCCACCTGACCGAGAAAATTATAAAAGGGAGGGGGGAGGCAAGAGGAAGCGGAAGCCATGAGAGAAGAAGAGAGAGTGAGAGGAGCGGCTAGAAAACTTAACCGCGCGGGAAGCCGCGGTTAGAAATGGAGCAGACCGCTAGACACTGCGGTTAAGCAGGAGAACAAGCCGCCCGGTAATCAGGAGGAGCGGGCGGTTAGAAAAGAACAGGCCAGACCGTCTGCCTCTGATACCATGTAGAAAACGGAGCAATAAAACATGTGGGCTGTATTTCTTGTATTAACCTTCAAGTATGAGTACATATATATAGGTAGAGAGAAAGAGGGAAGTCCCAAAAAATACAATGTGGGACAAAACATACGACACACATGGGCTTATAAATGGGTCTTTACAATGGGCTTTTACATATCTTTTTACTATCTTCTAACACTTAAAGAAGCCATGATATCAAAAAGTAATATAACAGAAAATTGAAAAAGGAACCACATTAGTAACGTTATTAAAATGGGTACTAGGGCAAATATTTTCTTCAGATAAATCATGAATTGGTGACTGAAACCTAAAAATCGGCTTGTGATAGAAGTCGTAGATTGAACAGAAACCCTATTGTATACCCTAACAAATTATTACAGCATTTAGTAGTCATATGAGAGTAATGAAAACATGGCAGATAAAATCACAGAAAAATACCTGTGTTACATTAGGCACAAGAAAATAGAGTACGCCAAATTACATACAAACTGACAAGAGCGTTTATACGCAAGAAGACTTAATTATCATTATCTCACCTCCTCGGGAGTTATGGTGTACATTAAGTCCTCAATTTTCCGATGGAACTGAAATAATCTTTCAAATTGCTGCAGCCAGACAAATAATAAGTACTTGAGACAAATATGACATTTAAAACACAACATCCATGAATGTTTACCAAGAATCTAAAAGAATGGTTGCTCTTGGAAAAATAGAAACAAAAAGGGGGGAAAAGAAAGAACAAATTGCATTCAAATGGAAGACAGTTATATACTTACAATGTAAATGATCACATTGATATGCCTAGTGCAAGCTTGTTCATACGCTTCACTAGCTTGATGATAAAATTTTGCAAGAGTAGGCACGACATTTGCTAGATCATAAAGACTGTAGGACAAAGCTTCCACCAGTAAATTAGCATAGCACATAGATTTGAGATTGACAAATTTCAGGCATAACTATAGAAAAGAGGAAGTTTAAACACTAAGAATATGTAGAACATACATAAAATTGTAAATAAGAATAACCTGTTCTGGAAGGCTGCATAGTTCTCTAGAAGTACAATGTCGGCATATCTTGGATCAGTCTGTGCTATCTTCTCCAAAGTGGAAAACATTATGCTAACCTGCTCCCAACATTAACATTATTTGTATTCAAGTACTATGAATTTATGATACAAATTATAACTAGCTCTACATTTGAGCTGCAGTACATAAAGGGGCTAAAAATTGATTAAGGAACTCCATATTCAGACGGGTGAGCCATAAAGATGGAGGGTACAACACACGTATCAGAATAAATAATATATATTATAGCAAGGTAAGACATCTGAAAAGATGCAAATAAGTCAGATAAGCTGGTATATTTCTTATGGTCCCAATGCATAGGGTGATGGGGATCACGACACATATAGGCATACACAACGTTCAGAGATATTCATTTTGTGCAGATCGACGATCCATAATTTTGAGTTAATTTTTATTGTATTTTTTGGATTTTGTTTTCATGTTGTTTGAGAGTTTTCATGTTGTTTGAGAGTCTTCATGATCGAAAAATCATGACCGTCCATGAAGACCCTAGATGGCATTGAAAGTGAAGTGCAAGAAGACTCCTTTATACCACCCGGTGCCGATGCCAGAATTATAGCGCGAAGCTTGGAGTTATCCTTCCCATCCCCACCACCACTAGTCGACCATCTTCCCCAACGCCCTCCACCTCATCAAGACAATTATGAGTGTGGTTGAGCTCCCATCAGTTAACCAAACAACCTCCAATTCAATTATTTCAACTACATCAAATGATCTCTCGAATTGGTCAAGAATTTCCAGTTTATGGCTGCTTCTCTATGGTACCAGTTGTTTCATTTAATTTGCATCATTAATAGGCTCGCGATTCGGATTTGAGCGTTATGGGTTGGTGCCAAGATCAAGCCCAATGCAAGCATACCTCATTTTAACAGCCGGAATAGTAACAATGAAAATGACTCCATCTTTAGTAAGATTATATGAGCAAAAGCCTGAACCAAAATATGTCATTGCTATGGGAGCTTGTACTAATACAGGAGGGATGTTCGGTACTGATACTGGCCACACTCCTTTCCCTTTCCAAAAAGAAACTACCTTCAGCCACTTCCCTCAAGCCACCACTACTACCACAAAACTTCACCACCATTTAATTCCTCTTCATTTTCTGTTTTCCAACGATCGCCGAAAACTACCTCCGGCACCCTCTCTCAAGCAACCACTACTCCCACAAAACTCCACCACCACATAATTCTCCTTCATTTTCAATTTTTCGACGATTACCGGAAACCACCTCCGGCCACCACCACCACATCCGGCGATACTATCCGCCGCCACCCTCTCTCCACCATCTCCACTCCCCACTATGACATTATAACCATTTCCTAAAATTTAGTTCCACCTAAAATCTCTCATAGCCTCTCGTTCCCTACTATCCCCTTAATTCTCTTGCTTGAAATCAGTTCCAGCCTTAGTTATTAAAGGCGCAAGGCGCACCAAGGTGCAAAGGAGTCTTAGAGACTACGCGCAAGACTCAAGGCGCAGACGCGCGCCCAAAGAAGGCAAGGTGCAACCACATTTTTTTTAATAATCAGCATCAAACATCAGTTCATCTTCTTGAACAGATTCTTCATATATTCTACTCATTAATCATTCATTACTATCATTTATATCTCTTAAAAAAAATTAAATCAATTTGGTCACTTGCATCATATCTAAGTCTCAACGATCAAATATGTTTCAAAAACACTAAATCATATAAAAACTATTCAGTTCTTGCATTTTTTTTGAAAAAAAGATTTACAACAAAAATCACATTCAGGCGCGCTTTTAATGTCCAAAGGCGCAAAAAAGGCGCACGAAGGCGCAAACCTCTGGGCCCGGTGAGCCTGGAGCCTTAGGCGCGCCTTTAACAACATAGGTTCCAGCACCACTTACTCCAGCCTGAAATCATCTAGGAGGCCTCTCCCTGTCTTCCAGCCCTATTTGCCACCCTCCGGAACCTGTCGGGTTCCCATTCCCTGCTCTAATCCAGTCCTAGGCACTCAGAATACTGAATTCCAGGCCTTGGAATTCAGTCCAGCACCCTGAAATCCCATTCCAGACCTCAATTAGTCCATTCCTGCCCTCCAAATCATGTCCAGAAGTTCAAATTCAGTCCACCGTTGTCTCTCTGGTCACCTGCTTCTCATCTGACATTCACCGAGTCTTCCATCCCGTGATTACTATGAGTTATTGCTTGATTATTATTTCTTTTGAATCTTGTGTGAATTCAATGTTTTGAAAAATATTAATTTGTAAACGTTGTGACAATATTATCCCGTGACTTGCCGGGGTGTGTTCAATCAAGTATTTGTTTTCTAGCATTCTTGCATGTGTATTACAATACCTGTTACCTTAATGAAGACTCTACTTAAACATGATTATTGTGAAGTATAAATTATAATTTTAATTGTTGCAAGCATAGTCGCTTGTGTCTAATTCATTCAAGCATTCGTAGAATCGACATATACTTTTGTCACAGCCGTCCTACGTTATAGGCATTGTAAAGCATATCATATGCTTTTTCCTCTCGAGTAGAAAATTTGAAATGACAATGATAATCAGTCATCTAACTCCAAGAAAGTTAATTCAAACTTCATAAACAAAATGTTGAAGTCATCAAACTGTCGAAGTATTGCATATTATCTTGATAACCTAGTAACTTAGCTTTTAACTTATTGGAACTACTTAAACAGTTAACCAAGAAGACTAGAAAAGAGCATATACTCACTAATTTCGTATATGCCTGATCAACCAAGTCCCTGGATTGCCCTTGGATGTACTGCTCCATTCGAGTTGCTAGAGTAGCAAATCTAAACAGGAAAAGTATTCTAAATAATACTTCAATAAAGAAAATGAAATCATCACGTAAAACCAATATGGCTAATTAAATATAATTAGCATTAATGAGAGAACAAGCCAGTTCGCAAATATAGGGCTTAATATGACAAAGAAATTGGTATATCTTTTACCTGTTGCAATTACTAGCACTGAAAAAGTGCTCTCTGCAACCAAGAAAATTAAAAATAATTTGCGGAATAGAACGGAGTTGAATGAATAAATGACTGTTTATTACTTAAATTAAGATATTAGTGACACAAGTAGAAATGAGACATTATTGCATACTTCCAAATCATGTTCTAGAAAGAAGCAGTTTGTATACCTGTATTTTTGTTATTATTTTATTTGTTACTCACAATGTTAAAAAAAGTCTATCAGTTTATCATTTATTTATTTATTTAAAATTTAAGTTTGTTTTTTTACTTAGTGTCTTGAGCTGAAATAAAATCTTAACTGTGTCATTGGTTCAAGAACCCAAGTAGAAGATGCATGAACATTCTGCATCCGATAGAATATAAATTTTATGAGGTTTTAAACAAAATTATCATGAAAATCTATGCCGTCTTTAGGGTTTGTTTGGCACGGCGTTTTGAGAGTGGGGGACCGCCAATTTCTCAAAAGCCGCACCAAACCTCATTTTAGAGGCAACACGGTGGCATCAGCCAGCGTGAAAAAGAGCGGCAACCCGCCCAATTTCTCAAAAGTCTTAGTCACGTGTATGCTTCAGATTTTATAGGGTAGATGAAAGGCGGATTGGTTCCATATTTTTACCCTCATTTTAAATAATACCATTTGAAATGGAACTTTCAAAACTTTGAAGGAGCCTACCTGACGCTGGACGAATCTATAGGCGGCGGGAAGCGGTGACCTAACCCTACATGCTATGCAAATCCGACGGTTAAACCACAGTTAGATGATAAACAATAGCACCCCACGCAAATAATTCACAACAAAACAAAATAATTTATTAGGGAAAAACAAGCTTAAACTTTCCTCCACGTGGATGGCCAAAGCAGGAGCCGCGTCGAATAAATCATGCAAACCACGATAGTTATCTAAACAAACTACCACAATACAATACATCCAAATAAATATAGCATTCAGTCAAATACAAATATGCTGAAAATAATTATCCGATACAACAAGGACTCACCAAGTAGTGGACTGACCAAGATACTGAAGAATTCGGAGCCCGAGATGCGTGTACGATGATCCGAGGTGGAATCGGAGGCGTGAAAAACAATGTGGGTGGTTGTGCTAGGTGGTGGAGGGTGGAATCGGACCGGAAATGGATAGAGTCGACCACGTATAGATAGATCCAGGCGGGAAAGGGTAGATCCGATAATTTGAGATCATATCCGGGCTGAAATGTACAGATCTAGACTGATTTTAGAAGGGGGTGGTTGTGGGGAATAGATCCATGGAAGGGGAGGGTTGGGGGGCCAAAATCGGCGATCAGGTGAGAGGTGGTCGGCTACTGGAGGTCAACGGAGGGGCAACATGTCTTGAGGGGGAAGGGGAGTGGCTGGTGGGGGCTTTGGGGAGAAGGGGGTGGTTGGCAGAGGAGACAGAGGGGGTGTAGGAGGCAGACAACAAAGGGCTGGCCAGGAGGGGGATTAGATGGGTGGCAGTGGGCTGTTGGAAGGGAGTAGGCAACAATGGTCAAGGGGGGCTGGAGGAGAAATAGGGAGGGGAAAACTATAGGGATGCACAATGAATTTCATTAAACGGTGAAATTCAAGGAAAACAGGGAATCTGGACAGCACTTGGCGGCTGCGTTTGGGAGGAATTGGGTGACTGTGAAAGAGGGTTTGGGAGGGGGAAAAGAGGCCTAGGGTTAGGGCAACCCTTGGGGAAGGAGATACGCACCTAGGAGTTGTCACCTATGGTTCCACGGAGTCGGCACTGTGGCGGGATCGCGGGAATCCGCGAATATTATTCTCCAAATTCTGCAATCACTCTAATCAGCTCACAAACTACCTATTTAGAAAAAAGGAGAATAAGAGCATCCCACTATCGACGACTATGATTGGCCGTAGGTGGGGCCACTCAAATACATCAAAACAAAACGCAAAATAATGAAGTAATATATCAATCGAATCGCAACGCACATTCATACACATATGCGGAGTCCGATCATTGATCCGGGCACGTCATATATGAAAAGTCCTCAATCAGCCCCGAATGAGCCCAAAACTCGTTCTCCACTGCAGGTCCTCGTCCTTGCTCCGCATCAATCTCCTCGGATTGAAAGAATTCATCTCCCAATGAAAGGGATCAGAATTCTCTTGATGTATGTCAGGTAAGACTCGAAGAGGTCCACCAGAGGTCGTTCAAGTGTCGTCGATGGAAGAGTGTCCTCGCCAACCAACTCCCCCCGACTGAAAAGCTGTCATCTCCGGTGAATGGAGACGGTCGGACTGAAGTCTAAGTCCAGGGGTGAATCGATCAAGCTCTGCAGTAAGTACCCAGGTGTCATCAACGTTTGTATTATGAATGTTCTTGTGGAGTCTGGTCTTTGTGATGTTCTCAACGCTCAGCTCACGAGTGGTGGATCCCGGTGCGATCGGCGGCGCCGTAGGCAGAACCAAAGAAGATGAGTCCCTATTTGGGTGGGTGTCAGAAGTGGGTGAGTGGTGGTGGTCATCAAACGTGGGTGGACTATGGGAGTGGAGGTGTGGGTGGCTGGGGTTCCCCACTGCTTGGGTCCACAAACTCGTGAGGCTCGTAGTATGACGTCAGATCTCCAACATTAAATAACAGATGGATGACCATACTTGCAGGGATATCCAGATCATAGGTATTTACTTCGATCCGTCTCATGATTATATAGGGATCCATTCGCCTAACACTCAAGCTTTTAGCAAACCTCGCACAGAGCCTCACAACGAAGATTTTCATCATCACATGCTCTCCTTCATGAAGTACATGCTCTTGTCAGTGAACATCTGCATGTGATTTACAAAATTTATTATCATTATGGATTCTCCGGCTCATGACACACATACAAACGATGAACAGACAACACAACAGACTCATGCAAATGATGAAGAAACGACTCAAAAAACTCATGCAAATGATGTAAATGAAACATGACCGACTCAACATGCTCTATATGGGAAAATCTAATAATGACCTGAAAATCTATCAAAGGAGGTGGCCTATCAGGAGGCTCTCTCGGGGGAGTGTAGAAAAACTCGTCCCGTGTGTGCCTAGTGTTCTGGTGACTGTGCGAGACATCTACACTCAAATACGAGCTCGTAACAAGCCAAATGTGTCTCAAGGAACGTAACACATCAGAGGGCTCACCAGGAGGTACGTATGAAAAGTCATTGTGAATGCGACGACCGCCTGAGTGAAATCGTGTACATCGACTAGAATACGTGACTCTATGGTGTGGTGAGTATCCCCGAAAATAAAGAACTCGTTGGTGGGTCAGCAGGTGGTGCGTCCCAAAACTCGTCGAGAGTACGATGTGTCAGCAGATAGGACCCCAAAATATCAGGAGTATGCTCAAGTGTACTCAAGGGAGGCCTTGCATACGTACCGCTCCATTCAAGGTCAATTCTCTAGAGCAAGACAAGAGGTGATAACGTAATCGACACTAGTAACTCAAAACTCATAGGCGAGCAACTCACCCGAATCACATCCTCACCAGGATTTGGCAGCACATCAGGAGGCTCAACGGGGGGTGGGGGTGGGGGTCGTCAAAGAATTCGTCACTAGGGTCATGATCCTCCATACAAGTACTATCGTAAGGGGTAGTGTCCCCATGAATGGATGACATAGTCACTACACGATCAACACAAGGCTCTGGGCTCTCGATCGTGATATGACTCAGAGCAATGATAATGGAAGGGGGACATAGGCCTATTCTCAAGAATGAGTTTGTGGGTGCGGTGTCAAGAATTGGGTCTGTGGTTGGGGTACTAACCCGGTGCTTGGTTGAAGAAGAGGCGTGGATGAGGCACACAATCTTGCAGACTCAATAGCTCGCTCAGATTCACTCTCAGTCGGGGTCACAAGAGACGGGTCAGAAACAAGAGATAGGTCACTCATTGGGGTGAGAGCAATCTGTATCAGGTATCACTTCAGTCATGTCTGATGGAACAATGATAGGCAAAGGGGTGTCCCCGGTGTGGGAGGAGCTCGCACTGCAAAGGTTAAGGTGAGGATCCAACGAACCAGCTCTCGCGGATCTCAAAGACTGTTCGTAACGAAGGGCAAGCTGATACGTCTGCTCGAGAGACTTCGAACTATGATAAACCACCTCAGTATGTATGTCAGATTGAAGTCCAGACCGAAATTGGGAAGTGGTCATGGCTGAGTCCTCTCGTATATCACTCCTCACAACTAACTCATCAAAACGATCCTTGTACTCACCGACAGACATGGATCCTTGCTGAAAGGAAAATAATTGGTCGAGCAAGCAACTACGATACGAACGAAGACAAATACCTTTGACACAATGTATGTTTTATATCCACCCAACTAGTGATGCGACGAAGGCGGTCTCGCTCACGGGTCCTCTCAACGCTAGACCAATATGTCATCACCTGATCTAAAAGTATAAGTTTCGCAAATTTGACGTGATGCTCACTGAATAACTCAAAATAATTGAGATAATACTCCATATCCACGAGCCAATAACTGAAAGACTCGGGACTCGATGAGCCGTCAAAGGAAAAGACAACAATATGAAACTGACTCTCATGATCTCTCTCAAAGCGACGATCCTCATAATAGTCATCCTTAAGGTAATTGGGGCACGTCGAAGGGACAACACGATCTTTGAAAGTGGTGTGCTGTGATCGAGAATGATCGTCATAATAACATGAGGATCTCCTGAGGGGGCTCTGTGAGAGCGGGTGACAGTGGACTCAAGACCTCCAAATTGAGGCGGAGAAGATTGGGAAAACATAGACATGATGAACTTATAGACTCTACGATTGCGTATCAAAAGAGCGTGTAACCTCGCTTTGATACCAATTGACGCAGGACAAATCTATAGGCGGCGGGAAATGGTGACCTAACCCTACATGCTATGAAAATCTGACGGTAAAACCACAGTTAGATAATAAACAATAGCATCCCACCAAATAATTCGCAGCAAGACAAAATAATTTATTAGGGCAAACCAAGCTTAGACTTTCCTACGCGTGGACGGCCAAAGCAAAGAGCGTGCGACGAATAAATCCTGCAAACCACGATAATTATCTACACAAATCGCCACAATACAATATATCCAAACAAATATAGCATTCAGTCCAATACAAATATGCTGCAAGTAATTATCTGATACAACAAGGACTCACCAAGTAGTTGGCTGACTAAGGAACTGAAGAATTCAGAGCCGGAGATGCGTGTACGACGATCCGCCGTGGAGCCTGAGGCGTGGAATACGATGTAGGTGGCTGTCCTCGGCGGTGAAGAGTTGAATCAGACCGGAAATGGATAAAGCCGGCCACGTATAGATAGATCCGGGTGGGAAAGGGTAGATCCGACAATTTGAGATCGGATCTAGGCTGAAATTTTCAGATCTGGACTGATTTTAGAAGGGGGTGGCCGTGGGGAGTGGATCCATGGAAGGGGAGGGCCGGGGGACCAAAACTGGCGATCAGGTGAGAGGTGGCCTGCTGCTAGAGGTCAAGGGAGGGGCAGCATGGCTTGGGAGGAAGGGGAGTGGTCGGTGGGGCTTTGGGAGAAGGGGTTGGTCTGTAGAGGAGGTAGAGGGGGTGTGGGAGGCGGACAACAGAGGGGTGGCCTGAGGGGGATTAGATGGGTGGCAGTGGGGCGCTGGAAGGGAGTAGGCGACGGTGGTCAAGGGGGGCTGGCAGTGAAATAGGGAGGGGAAAACTATAGGGATGCACAATGAATTTCACTAAATAGTGAAATTTAAGGAAAACAGGAAATCTGGACAGCACCTGACGGCTCCATTAGGGAGAAATTGGGTGACTGCGAGAGAGGGTTTGGGAGGGGGGAAAGAGGCCTAGGGTTAGGGCAACCCTCGGGGAAGGAGATACGCACCTAGGAGTCGTCACCAAGGATTCCACGGAGTCGGCACCGTGGCGGGATCGCGGGAATCCAAGAATATTATTCTCCAAATTCTACAATCACTCTAATCAGCCCACAAACTACTTATTTATAATAAAAGGAGAATTAGGGCACCCGACCATCGACGGCTATGATTGGCCGGAGGTGGGGCCACTCAAAATACATCAAAATAAAATGCAAAATAATGAAGTAACATATCAAATCAATTCACAACGTGAATACGGACACATCTGCGGAGTCCGATCATCGATCCGAGCACGCCATATATGAAAAGTCGCCAATTAGCCTCGAACGGGCCCAAAACTCGTCCTCCACTGCAGGTCCTCGTCTCTGCTCTGCATCACTACCTACTAGTTTTCCTTCTAAAAATCGGGAGGACGTGATGGCACACATTTCTATTAGGCTTGAGCCACAGTGAAACCATACAAATAATTTAACAACCCCCATCGAAGGTGATGTAATCCTCTTCCTCAAAAAGACAAATCTAGAACTTTCTATTGCTCTCAATTGTCCATGTGTTATATGAGACTTCATAGTTCAACCTACTCAATTAGGATAGGAAAGGAGACCCTCTGCTATCATTCCCAAGAAAAATCCTAAATCATTAACCCTCCCTCAAATGCAAGGGAGACGATCTGAAAACTCCCCAAGTATCAAGACTTAGGTTTTGAAAAAGTGTACTTTCATCGAAAAATACAGAATAATATTCAGTACCACTGAAATAAGAGGCTATATAGGATGTCGAGCATTTAATTATTATCAAAAATTAGTCATATATTCTTAGCTGAGCTACACATTCTTTGTACATTTTTTTCCTTTTTGTATTGAGTGCAACAGAAAATTGTTAGAATCAGGATCTATTGCAGCCATTAAATGCTGTGCCTCATGCAAGGACTTCAGTTCATCAGATTTCTTTCTGACACTTGGAAGATTCACCCGTATGTTCAAGCAACTTAGACAGCACCATTGGGCATAATTCATAGTACTTGCAATGAATAAATAGCTTCAGGACCTAACTGTGAAGTAAAGATAAGAAAGTCGTATCTTCAGAACCCAAAAATATGTTTAACTGTACCTTGGAATGTAAGATAGAACACCCATTTGTCTCACAGTGCGTTCATTCCTCTCAATCTGATGGCAAGCTTCATCAACAAACTGCAAAAAGATAAAATAAATTTGCATGCGAAGAGAAAATTGGTAAAACAACTTCATTAGAGAACTGATGTAGAATGCATTTGGAAATATTGTGATTGGAAACCTTATTGAACTGCATTGATATCCTGGATTCCAAGTCATCCAAGAGCTTCCGCACAAATCCTGCAGCATCTGCTTTTTGACCGGAGAGGTAGCGCTCCGTAATCCCATGCATTGATATACAACGCAGAGGATCAATTTTATATGCCCAATCTACCACTGCATAGAAGTCCTCCTAAAATAGAAGAAAACATTACTATTTCAACTGAACCCATTTTTATTTTACAAACACCAAATATTATTGAATCAAGATGCTGATGATGATATACAAAAACTAAAAATGTTTTAACTCAACTCCAGGTTTGATGCAGACAAAAGTAACCTAATTTCAATCTACCACCAATTAGATAAAAAGATAACCTGCTTAATTTCAAGGACACTCCCCCTCCCACTCCCAGGTTTCTCATGCAACCAAAGAATCCGCATGATGGATTCCAGGGCCAGTAAAGAACACTAAGCATGCAAATAATCTGAGAAAATAATTTCAATGGTGTTGCCCTTCAATACCCACAAGGACAATAGTGATATTACTGATATAGTCTTAGATCGGTAATCAATCAACAGTTGTTGTCCAGTCATAAATGAAGCAGGAAATACACAAAATATAACGATCGTTAAAACATGAACAGCGGACATGGAAATCTGTCCATAGTAGAAATCACTGCAAGAGAAGACTTAAAAACTGCTTTTAAATCACCTAAAACCATCAAGTGGGGTTCATAGAATCTGAGATTACTTCTCTCTTACAACCTTACCACACTCACAAGTGTGAAGGCCAGTCAAACAAAAAGAAAACTGAATTACAGAAAATCCATACAGTAATATAGAAATTTTGGGGAATAACTAGGTCAAATGGAAGGGGAAACTCGCAAGGTATAGAAAAGAGAACCCTTTTGAGTAGCCAACAAATAATCCTTCTATTTTTTTTAAAAAAAACACAGATAGTGTTGAAAGAAAAAGATTAATTGATTATTTGTCTCTACTCCTTCATATTTCATATATAGGAGTGAGAAATACCAAGACATGACAAATACGTAACAAATTACAAAATCTCCAACACTCCCCCTCAAGTTGGGCGTGTAATGTCGGTCATGTCCAACTTACCCAATATCTTGTCAAAGGAGCACAGTCTCAGTCCCTTAGTAAGCACATCTGCAAGCTGCTGGTTTGATGGGATAAAGGGAGAACACACCAGTCCCTTTAATATTTTCTCCTTAACGAAGTGTTTGTCGATCTCCACGTGTTTAGTACGGTCATGCTGGACTGGGTTGTGAGCAATGCTAATAGCGGCTTTACTATCACAGCAGACCATGATTGGACCACCGCATTCCACACCCAAGTCCCTCAAAATCAACTGAATCCATATCCCTTCTCATATCCCAAGCACCATTGCCCTGAATCCCAAGCGCCATTGCTCTGACCTTCTCACGATCCACCTTCACTCCTTGCATAAAAAGGATATAGACCAAGAAGATGACCTGATCTTGAAAGTAATGACATTTGGCTAAGTAACCATATAAGTATGTAACTTTTTCATCAGAATGCCAAATACTAGTCACTTCTACTAAATACTAATCTACACTAAAATAGACAAGGACACACTTCCCCATAAAACTCCTCAACACATGGTTCATTAATCTAATGAGAGTGGCGAGTGCGTTTGAAAAAAGGACATCATCCTCAGCACATGGTTAATCCACTCATACTACTCCTTTGTTTTAGAGGCGGTCTTGCACTCATCACTAACCTTAATTCGTATTTAATGACATCCACTTTTCACTAGACCCATGCAGCTCATCGAGCAAGTCTTCTAGCCTTGAATAGGATTGCAATACTTCATTTTTTTGATGGAAATGACTGTTAGAAAACGTGTGCATGATGACAGCCTATATAAGGACAAACAGTGCAGGTCAAGGTTGTAGATGTCGGATATCGGGGACATGTCGGTTTAGGTTTTTCATGTCAGTTTTAATATGTCGGGGGATATATCGGGGATATTTCATATATCGGGATTTAATATTTAATTATTTGTGTATTTTTTATAAATTTAATCATTTTTAATTTATATATTAATATATTACTAATTTGATATTTATTGAACACCTAAATTTATCAAATTAATATTGTATTTTACTATATGTTGAGTTTAGTCTCACACCGCCTTTTTGTCATGTTGTACTATTTAATGCCCTTATGAGGTTGAATAAGCACCTTCCATTTTCCTTCTCTTTTCTACAATAACGATATAACACATGAAGTAAAACAAGATAAAGCAAAATGTCAGGAAGTTGTCGATGACCATGAAAGATAAGGAACTTTTAGTTCATAATTCAAAGACCATACATAATTGAAATCAACGACGAACTTGAGTAAGGAAGAAAGCCAAAGGAAGGGAAAAAACAACCTAAATAATGAAACAATTTTGGTCTATTGTTTATTAGACAATAGACACTAATTAAAATAAATTGAAAAAAATAGTCGATAAAATGTCGGGATATATCGGCCGATATATCCGCGAATATATTGGTCAATAACAGACATATCAGAGGATATATTCCAAAAGGATATTTTGCAAACAAATATCAGAAACGTGTCGTTTTATCTATGAAACTTTTATGTCAACCATGTCGGAGGATATCCACAACACTGGTGCAGGTACAGAGCACGAGCTCATTGACTATCTGGCATACCCTTTGGACACAAGTTCATCCACTTGCCTTTGTAAATCTCTGATTTCTAGATTGCTCTAGGCAGAGTTTGGTTGCATCGTACAAGTAGGCTCAATACATCTCAGGTCGGGGGGGGATCAAAAGACCATTGGTTAATCTTTCTTTCATCAACAGTGAAACATAAACATGTTCTTGACGTGGGATAGCGCTCTCTATTTGTGCGCAACTCAGGAATAGACTTTCCTGCTTGACTTCATGGGGATGACTTAGATGGAGTTGGTGGGGACGGAAAATAGCTATAGTGACGTGTTTTCATTATAAAAAGACTGGGTGCTAAGAAACCCACCATGAACTTCCCATTGATAAATTGTCATGGTCGACCAAAGTATGTGACAGGCCTTCATGGATACAATGACACAGCATATCTGATCCTGATAAGACTACCAATGGATAAGGAAATCTGAACATGCCTACAGACTTTCACCTCTTCAGTTTCGTTGAGACGCTAGATCGTGTATGACTGCAGGTGAGTGGTCATGGGTAGTCCCAATTTCCCTGCTAAAATGGCAGAGGCCACATTCGTGCAACAAGCTCCATCGATAATTAACTCAAATCTTTACTTGAATTGTGCACCGAGCCTGAAAAAGATTCTACGGAAATTATCAACCTCTTGGTATAGAATCCTCCGGACCACAATGCTTCCAACCCCACCTTCTGAATTTGCCTTTTCGAACCTGGGTCTGATAGTAAATCGTGGATTCCAAGGTCGGTCAAGAGTGGTAAGCTTGTACCAAATCCAAAAAAAATAACTTAATTTGTGTTTCCCTTCAATACCTACAAGAACATAAGTGATAGTGTCTTAGAAGAGTAGTAAAACAATAAACGAAGCAGAAAATACATAAAGTACTTGTAACATCCATGATATATATATATATTTTTTATTTTGATTCCCCTTAAGTGGCAAGCATATAAAAAAACAGTAATAATAACATTGAGTTGCCCGGTTCAAACCGGTCCGACGGTTCTAATAACCGCACTCCTTTTTATAGCCATGGAGAAAGCCGCACCTCTAAACATTCTGTGACTTTCATTTCGCCCGCAACCTTCCGCTTATTCTCCACGCCGACCCCGGAAACCGCTTCGTCGACGCTAGGTTAAGCCCTCGTCGGCCTTCCTCCTCGCCGAAACCCGACGTCGGCTGCTTCCCCTTCCTCCACAGAGTCGGGCGTCCCTCCGTCTTCACTTCCCAGGGCTGAGGAGGTTCTACTTTCAACCCTAGCCGGAGGAGGAAACCCTCTTTTCGTTGTTCTTGGTTTCGGTGAGTTTCATTCCTAGTGATATCCTTTTGTAGCGGAAATCGTTTTAATGGGAAACCAAATTTGTTTATTCCTCCACTTTCTCTTGCCCTAATTTAGAAAACGAAGTATTCGGTCTCCCATATTCATAAATTGGTCGCTGTTTGGGGCTAAATCGTTGTTTAGGGCAAGGTAAGCCACCATTTTGTTGTTCATATTATTAACCTAGTCATTTTGAGTTCTTTTACCGAAAACCCTAAAGGGGAAAAGTTCTTAACTTAGGGTTGCCATGGATTTCAGATTTTGGTGACATTTGGGGCAAAGTTCTGGGAAGTCCTTAGTAGTCAGATCTGTTGGGAAGGAGTACCATGGCGCCGCGTCGCGTGTACGAGCGTCGAAACGCCACGGTAAGAAAATTGACTCCTTTTAGTTAAGCATTGTAGACCTCTTTTCATGCTAAATCAAGTTAGAGTACGCATATAGAAATTTCAAGTTCCTGTAGTTAGAACTGAGATAGCGGGCTTGGTGAACACTTAGAGTAATCAGACGATGCAGTGTCTTGAAAGATCCTAAGTCCAGTGTGCTTGACTAGCGCGCTACTCCGTAATTACTTCAGTGAACTCTAGTATAAACTTATTCAGAAAGTAGCGAGGAAGGTTCACCCCGTGTAGCTGGTAGGTGCACCCCACAGTATTTGTCAGGGCCAGTAAGCCACTACATAATTGCAAGCTCAGGGTAGATGACCCTTGTTACAGTTATGACACTCCTCAGATAGGAGTTAGTGACCCACTTGAGGGACACTCAGTTTAGGGCACCATTAGGATTGCCACTTAGACCACAATTATTAGTGGTGTCTAGTCGCCCTTAGCGACAAGTGTTAGCAAGAAAATGTTGAATCGAGTGGATACTCATAAAAATCGGGATTCCAAATCTTCAGGAACCACGACTTAGAAAATTCAGAGATTAGTGTGACAGATCACACTATAAGTCGTTTCATGTCAGATCATGAACCTAAGTACCAATGTTTATTTTAGGGAATGATGCATAACTTAATTCATGTATTAATCACTTAAAAATATTTTTTTCATTTAAGTGTTGCTGGAGGGAATAGTTTTCTTACTCTTCAGTGGGTCTGACCCTTTGGAACTTGTTTTTGCAGGGGGACAAGGACAGGGAATCCGCTTAGGATAGGCGGCTCGGTTTTAAGTCGTCAGTGTGTACCAGTGTAGCATTGTAGTTGTACTTTGCTTTCTATTTTTCAGACATCTATATTTGTTGTACTTTACTCAATGTGAGGTTCAGCTAATTTCGGCTTGTTGACATTTCAGTTCCTTAGTATTATTTTCTCTATTAGGTGGCTCTGTGAATGCTGCTTGACAAGGTACACTTTTACCCATAATTTTTACTTCACCTTTCCGTTGTAAGTATTACTTTTCAGCATCTTTATTTCTTTTACTAGCTTTGTACCAGTTTATATACTGTCTCTTAGTTTACTTGTAATCGCGGACCCGGCCGGACTGCTGATTCCTGTCAAACTTGGTTAGAGTGTTACAGTACTGCCGATAACAATCCTTCAAACACAAAAAAGTGGATAGAAGTGATAATCTGTCCTTAGTCAATTGTAACTCCCCAAAAATCTGCCCAAGGTTTGGAAAAATTGCAGGAAAAGACTACAATTTCTCTAAATCACTTCAAGTCATCAAGCTGGTTTCATAGAATCTGAGATTACTCTTCTTCAATAACCTTGCCACACTTGTAAGTATGAAAGCAAGTCAAACACCAACAAAAAGTGGATTACAGAAATCCGGACAGCAACAAGTGAATATAAATGTGCCACTGCCGGAGAATAAGGAACCCGCCACCACCAGAAGATATGCGAACCCACGACAACCGGAGGATAAGGGAACCCACCATCACCAAGGATAAAAGCCACTCGCCGCATTTGGGGGAACACCTAACAATAAGAGCAAATGAAGAGGAGAAGCTCCTCTATCATTCGTCAGCTTCCACTAGGCATCTGTCCAAAATCATCTTGTGCCCTATTGTGACCATCACCCCCTCCCCATCCACCCTAACACACGAGGAAACAATGTAACATCCTAAATTTGAACAACGTGTTATTATTAATTTCAGGGCCCGATATCGTGTAAGAAATTAATTAATGGAGCCGGCGAAGTAAGAAGGTAATATTCTTTTTGAATAACGCCCGTTAGTGGTAATGTATTAACATGTAATATAATATTAAGAGTAATAAAAAAATTTATTAATGGGATTTCCCCCCTCCTAATAACCGGTTCACGGTTATTATCATAGGAGAAACCGCTCCTGATTTAACCCGTGCCCTTCATCCCGTGAGCATTCAGGCGAAATCAGTCGGGCGGAAACTTCCCGCACTACGTGAGGCGTGTGTTCCGTCTCCAGCAATCGTGCCGCAAACCGGGAGACGGAGCCCTAGCCGACCACTCCTCTGTAGCCGGATGCTAGTGCCGACTTCTCCTCCTCCATCTGCAACCCTAGTCGGTCTTCTCCTTCTCCCCTAGTGTTGTTGGGGGTTCAGATTCAACCCTAACCAGGGAAAAAAGTTTCTGAAAACCCTGCTTAGGTTCTGGTGAGTTCCTTTCCGTGGTATTTTTTTCCTAGCAGAAATCGTTTTTATTGGAGGCCGATTTTGATGATTTCTTCGTTTCCTCTTGCCCTAGTTTGGGAATCGAAAAACTCTGTCTTCCTCAGACAGAAATCAGTCATTGTAATTGGGGGCTAACCACTGTTAGATCAAGGTAACGCCTTCATTTACGTCTTTTCCTCCCCATTTAGTCTTTTGGCCTTGTTTGGAGTAACTTTCACCGAAACCCTAAAAGGGAAAAACGCTTAAGTATGATACTTGTTTAGATTTCAGATTTTCGGTGGTAGTTAGAGCGAGAGATTGGAGAAATCCTAAGCGCTCAGATCTTTTGGGAAGGAATGCCATGTCACCTCGACGAGTGTACGAGCGTCGAAGCATCGCTGTTAGAAATTCGACTCTTTTAGCCCAGTAGTTCAGATTGTTTTAATTCATATATTAAAAATGTTGGTATATGAACTTAGATTTACAAGTTCCTATAGTTAAAACTAGGACAAAGGGGTAGGAATACGCTTAGGCTTAACTTAGCAGAACCAGTATCATGAAAACCCTAAGTTCAGTATGTTTAATTAGAGTCCTACTATGTGTTTTGACTCTCCGAACACGAGTCTAAAGGAAGTTCAAGAAAGTTGGCGGGGAAGGATTACCCTCGTGATTCTGGCAGTGGTACACCACCGTATTCCAGGGCTAGTAGGCCACCACACGTACTTCAAGCTCAGGGTCGATGACCCTTGTATCAGATTTGGAACTCCTCATATAGGAGTCTGTGTTCCATATAAGGGACACCCAGTTCAGGGCACCATCGGGCTTGCCACTCAAAATGCAATTCTAGTTGTGCACAGTCGTCCTTAGAGACATGAGTTAATAAGTAGTCAGTGAAGCGGGTTGAAAACTCACAACGAATATAATTTCAAAACTTCAGAAATCAACGATTTATACACATAAGAAAAGAGTGTGTCAGATCACACGACATATTGAATTCATGTCAGATCATGATTTCAAGTGTCATGTTTAATATTAGAATCATAATTCAAACTTTTAAATTCAAGTATTACCCGTCTAAATATTTTCTTTAAGTGTTGCTGGAGAGAGTAGTTTTTCTTACTCTTCAGTGAGTCTGACCAATTTAGAACTTGTTTTTACAGGAGGCTCGGGACAGAGGATCTGCTTAGGATAGGCGGCTCAGTTTCCAGTCGTCAGTTTGTTCAATTGTACTACTATTGTTGTACTTTGCTTTCTATTTACAGACATTTGTATTTGGTGTACTTTACTCACTATGATGGTTCAGTTAATTCAGTTGGTTAGCATTGCAGTTCATTAGTATTATTTTCCCTATTAGTTGGCTCTGTGGATGCTGCTTGGCAAGGTACACTTTTACCCATAGTTTTACTTCACTTTTTTCGCTGTAAATATTACTTTTCAGGATCATTGTTTCTTTTACCTGCTTTATACCAGCTTATATACTGTCTCTTAGTGGGTCCGGGGGGTGTGCTGTGCGAGCACCGTGCAGTGCGGGATCGTGTGGCTACGAGTGCATCAGATCTTGCGCGTACACATCTTAAAGATGTGCATCTCGCGCGCACACATCTTAAAGATGTGCACGCATCTCCGCGCGAGATATGATGCACTCGCAGCCACACGATGTCGCACTGCACCGTGCTGTGCAAATCCCGCACAGCACACCCCCCGGACCCGTCTCTTAGTTTACTTGTAATCGCGGATCCGGCCGGACTGCTGATTCCTGTCAAATTTGGTTAGAGTGTTACAAATTGGTATCAGAGTCAGGTTTAGGATTCCTGGACCCAGTAAAATCACAGAGCCATAGGATTGCGTTAGAGTCAGACTCCCGTTAGAAGCATCATCGAGTTTATCTAACTTTTAGCTTCGCTAGCATATGGAAATACTTTCGGTAAAGGAATTCCCAGTTATATATTATTCAAGATTAATAACTCTCTTTTTTTCTCTTTCTTTGTCTCTTAGGCACCTCGAGACAGTGAACCAGGGGAACCCTCACGTCAGAGCACTGCTCCTGATCCAGCCATAGGTAATGCTAATGCAGCCCCTGCGCCACCCGCTCCAGCAGCAGTAGAACCTACTGATTTGGCAGCCCAGATTGTCAAAGCAGTAGCGGTTGCATTATTGGAATTTCAGAGAGGGCTGGCTGCAGGGATTCCGGTTCCCGCTCCAGCACCAGCCCCTGCACCGGTAGCTGTGGAGGTCGGTCTAGACCGTTACTTGAGGGATTTTAGGGACCTCCACCCTTCAAACTATAGCGGAGATGGCACCCCGATGGATACCGACGACTGGATTGCGAACACCAGAGATTTGTTGAATGTCATGGCGTGTCCAGAGAATAAAAAGGTTCCGCTGACAACTTTCCTTCTTCGGGGTGAGGCGAAGGTTTGGTGGGATAAGTATTTAGCTGATGATCCTGCAGGTAAGACTTCTAATTAAATTCTCTCTTGGTTAAGGAAGTATTAACTTATAGTGTGGCGTAGTGTGACCTTTTTCCTTGTCAGGTCGTACAGCAGATATGTTTACTTGGGGCGATTTTTCTAGGGCTCTTGCGAGCTGGTTCGTGCCCCCTTCTGCTCGACGCGGTCTCCAAGAGAAGTATCTCAGGCACTTCCAAGGGGATAATTCAGTGGCTGAGTATGAGCGAGAACTTACTCACCTTTCTCGCTATGCGGGCGCGATGCAGGGAGATGAGGCTGAGAGGTGCAACTGTTTTGTGGACGGCCTGCGGGACTCATTGAGGCAGCCGTTGATGACCATGGTTAACACCGATTATAGGAGTTTGGTGGATACGGCGCGAATGTTAGAAGCTGATCAGCAGCGAGTTCAGAGGCGCGATAGTTTCCAGGCCAAGCGGCCTCATGGTGGGCCACCGTCCCAGGAGGAGAAGAACCAGTTAAAGGACCGCTGGAACAAAAGGCGGAAGTCGGATTACAAGCAAGGCAATCAGTCTGGGGGCAAGCCCAGAGACTATCCTCTTTGTTCCAAATGCAATCGCCACCACTATGGAGAATGTTTGGCTTCTTCAGGTGTCTGCTTCAAGTGTCAGAAAGCTGGACACATTGCTCGGAATTGCCCAGAGTATGCGGGTAATCAGATAATATGATCATACGCTGGGCAATTTTCTCTCATTCATGATTTCTCTTTGGAAAATTTAAATTGTGTTGTAACTTGAATTTCAGTCGAATTACGAGCGTGGTGGTTCAAGTGGGATCGATAAAGGGAAGGTTGTGGTGGTGGCTGATCCGAAGTCAACTGCAGGACGTGGTTTAGTTCAGCCCCAGATTTATGGTCTTGGCCAGCAGGAGGATGTTGTGACAGGATTGGAACTTTAGTAAATAGTTTGTCCTAATATCTATTCTTCCTCCCAGCAACTCTTAAAATGAGATAATAATATACACTTGCATTTAAGTATCATCATAGTTAATGGTGTGCCGTCTAAGGTCCTCTTTGATACGGGTGCATCACACTCGTTCATGGCGGAATCTTTTGCTCGCAAGCTTGGCCAATAAGCCCTCAACGACCAGATTCTGTTAGATGTTATGATGTCTAATGGTTCAGTGCTGCAAACCAGTCGCAAGTGTAAGGCGTCAGTTCTTTTCGGAGAAGTAGAAATTGTGGTAGAGGCGTCACTTTTAGCTATTGCCGAGTTTGATCTGATTTTGGGCATGGATTGGCTGACCGACGTGAATGTCAAGATAGATTGCAGAAGTAAAGAGATTAAGCTAGAAGGACTTGATCAGTCTCTGATTACCTTCCGAGGTTTGAAAGGAGTCTCCAAGCTGATCATCTTTTCGGTAAAAGCTATGAGGCATGTTAGTAAAGGATGTTCCGCCTTTTTGGTGTTACTGCATGCGGAAGCTAAAGCCTTACTGCAGGAGGTACCGGTGGTCTGTGAGTTTCCCGATGTCTTTCCCGAGGAGCTACCGGGTGCCCCACCCTCCAGAGAGATTGATTTCCAGATTGACCTTGTTCCCGGATCTGCACCAGTGGTCAAGGCTCCCTATCGCATGGCACCCCGGGAATTGGCTGAGTTAAAAATCCAGTTACAGGAATTGCTTAATTTGGGATTTATCAGACCCAGTACATCGCCGTGCAGAGCACCAGTCCTTTTTGTGAAGAACAAGGACGACAGTTTGAGATTGTGTATCGATTACCGAGAGTTGAATAAACTTACTATTAAGAACAAGTATCCTCTTCCGAAGATAGACGACTTGTTCGATCAACTCGAGGGGTCTTGCACGTATTACAAGTTAGATTTGAGGTCGGGATACCATCAGTTGAGGATTCGAGAGCAGAACATCCAGAAGACAGTATTTAGCACCAGATACGGGCACTTTGAGTTTGCGGTCATGTCATTTGGGTTGACCAATGCTCCGTCTGCATTTATGGATTTGATGAACAGGGTATTCAGGGAGTTCTTGGATCAATTTGTTATCGTCTTTATTGATGAAATCCTAGTGTATTCGAGGAGCACAGAAGAGCATGTCGCGCACCTTAGGGCAGTTTTGGGCACCCATAGACAGGAATCAGTTATATGCTAAATTTTCTAAGTGCGAGTTTTGGCTCCTAGAAGTGGCATTCTTAGGCCACGTGGTTAGTAGAGATGAACTTGTCGTTGATCCAAAGAAGATTGAGGCGATCAGAGATTGGCCAAGGCCGAATACAGTTGTAGAGGTTCGTAGTTTTCTCGGCTTGACAGGCTACTACAGGAGATTCATTCAGGACTTTTCGAGTACAGCCCTTTCGTTGACTTCGCTTACCAGGAAAGGAAGAGCTTTTAGTTGGACATCAGAGTGCGAGTCTGCTTTTGAGCAGTTGAAGACCAGATTATCAGATACACCAGTACTAAGTCTTCCTTCAGGTGTAGATGGCTTTCAGATTTACAGTGATGCTTCAGGACAGGGTCTGGGTTGTGTTCTCATGCAGCATGGAAAAGTTATAGCTTTTGCGTCCAGAAAACTGAAGAATCACGAGAAAAATTAACCGGTGCACGATTTGGAGTTAGCAGCTATCATCCATGCATTAAAGATTTGGAGACACTACCTCTATGGCGTGCGGTGTGAAATCTTCACAGACCATAAGAACCTCAAGTACATCTTTGATCAGCAGGAGCTCAACATGAGGCAGTGTAGGTGCCTCGAGTTTTTAGCAGATTATGACGTGACTATTCAGTATCATCCGGGAAAAGCCAATGTTGTAGCAGACGCTCTCAGTAGAAGTTCTAGTTATGCTCTCGTCACCCAACAGGAAGAATTGGTGTGAGCCTTGGAAAGGCTAGAGATTAGTGTGGTGTCGCGCCTTAGTTTTAGCCCTGTCAGTTTGGGATAGATTGAGATAAAGTGCGACATCAAAGAGAGGATATGTGATGCCCTGCCCTTAGACCCAAAGATGGCAAATATTTTTTATTTGACTCGGACAGGCCAGAGAGACGATTTCATGATTCGTGATGGGTTGTTGTTGTTTAAGGGCAGAGTGTGCATTCCAGATGTCGGGCGTCTTCGCGAGGATATTTTAGTTGAGTCTCATAACTCCAGGTATTCCATACATCCAAGCAGCACAAAAATGTATGCAGACCTCAAGAATTAAGTTTGGTGGCCAGAACTTAGGAGATGTCTCAGACTTTTTGGGGAGGTGCGAGACTGCATGTTAGTTAAGGCAGAGTGTCAGAGGCCTGAGGGCAAGTTACAACCTCTTCTGAATCCAAAGTAGAATTTTGAAGACATCTCTATGGATTTCGTGCATGGCCTCCCTAGGACCCAGAATGGGAATGACTCGATATGGGTGATAGTTGATCGACTGTCCAAGGTTGCACATTTTATTCCCAACAAGAGAACCGACCAGGGTCCAAAGTTGCTACAGTTGTACGTGGATGAGACAGTTCAGCTTCATGACGTGCCAAAGTCAATTGTGTCAGATAGAGATGGTAGATTTACTGCCAGAGATTAGAGATACGTTCAGGAGCGTCTAGGTACTCAGTTGAAGTTCAGCACAACTTTCCACCCGCAGACTGATGGACAGACAAAGCGTACAAATAGAATCATGGAAGATATGCTTCACATGTGTATCTTGGACTTTGGGGGTAAATGGGAAAAGTATGTCACTTTGGTGGAATTCTCCTATAATAATAGTTTCTAGGCAAGTATCGACATGACACCATTCGAGGCTTTGTATGGCAGACGTTGTCGGATACCTTTATGTTGGGCAGAAAGCGAAGAGAGAACTGTTAGCAAAGAATCTTGGATAGACAAAACCACAGACAGAGTCAGACTGATTCAGGAGCGCATGAGGATTGCTCAGGACAGACAAGCTAAGTACTACGATCAGAGACATAAAGCAGTTGAATTCAAGGTTGGAGATTATGTTTATCTGAAGGTGAGACCAGTCAAGGGAGTCTCTAGGATCAAGCAGATGAAAAAGTTGAGTCACAGATTTGTGGGTCTTTTTGAGGTGCTAGAGCGCATAGGTGAGGTTGCATACAGGTTGGCCTTACCTGAGGAGATGGGTGGATTACATGACGTATTCCACGTATCCTATTTGAGGAGAGCAGTCAGAGATCCAAACCAGGTGATCAGTACTAAGGATGTGCTGATTGAATCAAATCTCAGTATCAGTATTATGTCAGTCAGGATTGAGGATTCAAGGATTCAGAAGCTCAGAAACAGAGAGATCTGTATGGTTAAAGTGCTTTGGATGAATTGCGATCGACAAGAATATACTTGGGAAAGAGAGGACGAACTCCGTGGCAATGTAGATTATGCGTTTTTCTTTGATTCAGATACGTTTGCAATTTTCGAGGACGAAAATTTATTAGGAGGGAAGATTTTTAACATCCTAAATTTGAACGTGTTATTATTAATTTCAGGGCCCGATATCGAGTAAGAAATAAATTAATGGAGCCGGCGAAGTAAGAAGGTAATATTCTTTTTGAATAACACCCCTTAGTGGTAATGTATAAACATGTAATATAATATTAAGAGTAATAAAAAAAATTATTAATGGGATTTCCCCACCTAATAACCGGTTCACAAATATTATCATAGGAGAAACCTCTCCTGATTTAACCCGTGCCCTTCATCCCGTGAGCATTTATGTGAAATCAGTCGGGCGGAAACTTCCGGCACTATATGAGGCGTGTGTTCCGTCTCCAGCAATCGCGTCGCAAACCGGGAGCCGGAGCCCTAGACGACCACTCCTTTGTCGCTGGATGTTAGTGCCGACTTCTCATCCATCTGCAACCCTAGTCGGTCCTCTCCTTCTCCCCTAGTGCTGTTGGGGGCTCGAATTCAACCCTAACCAGGGAAAAAAGTTTCTGAAAACCCTGCTTAGGTTCTAGTGAGTTCCTTTCTGTGGAATTTTCTTTTCCTAGCAAAAATCGATTTTATTGGACGCCGATTTTGATGATTTCTTCGTTTCCTCTAGCCCTAGTTTGGGAATCGAATAACTCCGTCTTCCTCGGTTAGAAATCAGTCATTGTAATTGGGGGCTAACCAATGTTAGATCAAGGTAACGCCTTCATTTACGTCTTTTCCTCCACATTTAGTCTTTTGGCCTTGTTTGGAGTAACTTTCACCGAAACCCTAAAAGGGAAAAACGCTTAAGTATGATTCTTGTTTAGATTTCAGATTTTCGGTGGTAGTTAGAGCGAGAGATTGGAGAAATCCTAAGCGCTCAGATCTTTTGGGAAGGAATGTCATGTCACCTCGACGAGTGTACGAGCGTCGAAACATCGCTGTAAGAAATTCGACTCTTTTAGCCCAGTAGTTCAGATTGTTTTAATTCATATATTAAAAATGTTGGTATATGCACTTAGATTTACAAGTTCCTATAGTTAGAACTAGGACAAAGGGGTAGGAATACGCTTAGGCTTAACTTAGCAGAACCAGTATCATGAAAACCCTAAGCTCAGTATGTTTAATTAGAGTCCTACTATGTGTTTTGACTCTCCGAACACGAGTCTAAAGGAATTTCAGGAAAGTTGGCGGGCAAGGATTACCCTCGCGATTCTGGCATTGGTACACCACCGTATTCCAGGGTCAGTAGGCCACCACACGTACTTCAAGCTCAGGGTCGATGACCCTTGTATCAGATTTGGAACTCCTCAGATAGGAGTCTGTGTTCCATATAAGGGACACCCAGTTCAGAGCTGCACAGTCGTCCTTAGAGACATGAATTAATAAGTAGTCAGTGAAGCGGGTTGAAAACTCACAACGAATATAACTTCAAAACTTCAGAAATCAACGATTTATACACATAAGAAAAGAGTGTGTCAGATCACACGACAGGTTGAATTCATGTCAGATCATGGTTTCAAGTGTCATGTTTAATATTAGAATCATAATTCAAACTTTTAAATTCAAGTATTACCTGTCTAAATATTTTCTTTAAGTGTTGCTGGAGAGAGTAGTTTTTCTTACTCTTTAGTGGGTCTGACCCATTTGGAACTTGTTTTTACATGAGGCTCAAGACAGGGGATCCGCTTAGGATAGGCGGCTCAGTCTTCAGTCGTCAGTTTGTTCAATTGTACTGTTGTTGTTGTACTTTACTTTCTATTTACAGACATTTATATTTGTTGTACTTTACTCATTGTGATGGTTTAGTTCATTCAGTTGGTTAGCATTGCAGTTCCTTAGTATTATTTTCCCTATTAGTTGGCTCTGTGGATGCTGCTTGGCAAGGTACACTTTTACCCATAGTTTTTTGTAAGTATTACTTTTCAGGATCTTTGTTTCTTTTACCTGCTTTATACCAGTTTATATACTGTCTCTTAGTTTACTTGTAATCGCGGACCCGGTCGGACTGCTGATTCCTGTCAAATTTGGTTAGAATGTTACAAACAATGTCTTAGTAATCTGAAAATCTGGCTCTGCGGATGCATCACCTCCCATGTAAAATCTATTCTCAACATTGTATTCTAATTTTTCAAATACAATGCCCCAAAGATTTAAATTTTCAAGTTCAACTGACATCTGATTACAGGAATTTGAGAAAATAACCGCATCACGTTAAGGTGTGAAATGAATATATACCATTTGAGTTTGAGCCCCGTAATGAGCTCACTAGTATGACGCTAAATGGTCACAACAGAAACTCTCCCTTAACAAATTGTTCAATTTATTGAAGCACAAATACTACGTGACAATTAGGTTCCATTGAGGTCCCCTTCCAACTCCCCCATCCCACTCCCTCAACGGGCTCTCCTTCCTTATCAAACCCCACAAAATTTCTACGGAGAACTCTTCCTCACCCACAATCTCATCTTGGATAACCGAGGTTGGTGAAATAATTATTCCCTAACAGTCAGAAGCACACACATCTTTTAATGGTTAAGGTAGAAGTTAATTTCTAAACATCATCTAGATTTCACCACAGTTCATTATCGTAGCCCAGCTATAATTTATTTTCTAGCATCACTCCAGTGAAGAATGTAGCAAGGATGAAGAAGAACAATACTTGGATTCCATCAAGTAAATCTTGAAGAGCTCCATTTAGTGCTCCAAACTCAGACGATATATTATCTGAAAGAGGGCAAGTATCTTCAGTTAAAAAATTTGCTAAACAAAATGTTATTTTGATTCAAAAGTTAAACAAGAAGAGAAGGGAAGAAAGTTACTTAGCTCAGCGTCATCTTCATCAAGATCCATGATGCCAAGGTCATCATCATCAGCACCATCCAACGCACCCCTCTTAATATTAGAAGGGGCTCCAAGTGAAACTAGAGCAGGTACATCAAAGCACATGAAATGTGCAAAGAAAGAACTCTGACGGAAAAGGGAAAACATACAGCAATCAACACAAAATTCCATCCCAAGATGTCAACAGCAAATGAAAAAATTACCTCGTCCACAAGAAGAGGAATGAAAATTGTGAGCATTTTTGCATAAGCTTCCGAAACTGTAGAAGTGTCTGCATTGTTTGGGGACTGAGCAGTAACTGTGGAAGCTTCAAGCCAAACCGCGGGATTTCTGGAAGCTTTGGTACTTGCCCTGAGTTCATTGGCAAATTCCCGAGCCTGAAATATACCACCATTCCAGAGAAAATAGAAATATATTCATTAGAATTTAGGATATATTTATGTCAGCCTGAATTAACATTCTCAAATTTTACAAAACCAACATTAACAACCACTAAATTGACCTATTTTGCGGCTGACTACATAAGAATGGAGAACATATTTTTTATTAAAACATGGCATTTTGGTCACCTCTCTACGAAGCAGTAAATTAAGAGAATGACAGTAAGCCTTCCTCAAAGGGCCCAGGCAATTCTTGTCGAGGCTCTGAAAAATAGTAACAGGAATAAAATAAGAGATTAAACATGATGAATTCTCCTCAAATAAATTATAGCATCTTAAGGTAGTAGGAACCTTTAAATGCTGAAGTAGTCGTGCATATGTCCTGCACTTGTATCTCAGATCAGCATGATCAGGTCTCTTTAATTGCCCACGCTACAAAAACACATGATGCGGGCTCAAGTTTAATACTTTAAGAGGGTATATATGATGAATGGGTGAAGGTGAAATTGACCTGAGAAAAATAGCTCTTGTCACTTATCATAAAGTCCACCAGACTAGCAAAATAGTTTCTCAAAAACTCAGATGCTCGTCTAACAAAAGTAACTTTCAGTTTCTCTAATTCTGCTCTTTTTTCCCTAACCTGCATATATCATGAATATGTAAGGAAAACAATTATTATAATCTTAGGGAACTTCCTAGTGTTCATGAATGCCCTATTTCTTCAAGCGTATGTATATAAAAAATTGTAAGTTTGTGTAAGATATTTGGAGTTCTAGATCATAACCACATCTAAAGTATAGTCGCACTGATGTAATTAAGACTGATAAGTAAGAAAAAATCAGATGACTTGAAAATAAAAGACAACGAAAACATAATCCAGATATTTAAAAAACTGATGGCATTCAAATAATAAAAATAAGCGAGGATAAACAACAACAACAACAGTCAAGCCCTTATCCCACTGTAGTGGGGTCGGATATATGGATCATTTGTCGTCATTGTGCCCTATCTTTTGTCATAATCTCACTAATGCCTAGATACAACATGTATGTCCTAATAGTTTCATTCCAAGTCTTTATTGGTCTACCCCTCCCTCGTTTAATATGCCTAGTGACTAGACTCTCACAACGCCTAAGAGGTGCCTCTAATGGCTCTAATGGTCTCCTTTGTACGTGTTCAAACCATCTTAGTCGAGCTTCTCGCATCTTCTCTGCAATTGGTGCTACTCCTGTCTTATCCCGGATACATTCATTCCTGATTTTATCCAATCTCGTGTATCCACACATCCACCAAAGCATTCTCATCTCCGCAACTCCCATTTTTTGGTCATGTACACAATTCACTGCCCAACACAATTCACTGCCCAAGTACGGTAAAACTTGTCCTTAAGTTTTAGTTGTACTTTACGATCACATAAGATCTCTGACACGCCTCTCCACTTCAACCAACCCGTTTGGATTCTATGTGTCACATCTTTACCAATACCACCGTCTTTTTGAACTATCAATCCAAGATATTTAAAACACTCACTACGGGAAATATTTTGATCACCCAACTTAATAACGAAGTCATCGGTCCTTGTACTGCAAAATTTAAGTCTCATGTACTTCGTTTTTGCCCTGCTCAACCTAAAACCCTTCGTGCCTAAAATATCTCGCCAAGATTCAAGTTTTGCGTTTACAGCCCCGCGCGTCTCATCAACCAAAACGATATATCCGCAAACAATAAACACCAAGGTATTGCTTGTTGGATATGTCTAGTGAGCTCATCTAAGGTAAGGATAAAGAGATAAGGACTTAAAGCTGAACCTTGATGTAAGCAAACAATGATAGGGAATTCCTGTGTTAATCCTCCAGATGTCCTCACCCTTGTCACTGAATTTGTATACATATCTTTGATTATGTCAATATATGATACATTTACACCTTTCTTTTCTACGACACTCCATAAGATCTCTCTTGGAACTCTATCATAAGCTTCTTAAGATCAATAAACAGCATATACAAATCTTGTTTTATTTCTCGATAGTTGAAAATGAGTCTCCTCAAGAGATGTATAGCTTCCATGGTCGACCGCTCTGGCATGAATCCAAATTGATTCTCCGAGATGTTAGTCTCTCGTCTTACTCTTTTTTCTATTACTCGTTCTCACAGTATCATGGTATGTCTCATCAATTTAATTTTTCTGTAATTAACACAATTTTGTATATCTCATTTATTCTTATACAAAAGTACCAAGATACTTTCTCTCCATTGGTCCTGACATCCTCTTTGATTTCAGAATCTTATTGAACAAACATGTAAGCCACAAGCATCTTGTATCTCGATTAACTTTTTGTCTACATTAAAATTCAGGATGAGCCCAAAAAAGAATGCATGTTGAGCTTTAATATTTTTCAAAACTTCCTTGCCAAACTTTAACCTTATTACTATTTTGCGGTTAATTTGTTACCCATTTCGTGATGCTTGTGGACGAATTAAATATTTTGTTGAAAACGGAGAAATGTTAGCCACCTGGTGCGAGTTTACAAAGCATCCAGAACAACGAATTATCGGAGAATGTTAGGTCACCACGTGTGAAATGTAGGAAAACCTTGAATCGCCGCATAATTTAAATCGGATCACATAATTTTTTTTAAAAATCAATTACAGATTTTTAGTATGCATCATAAGGTTTTCCTACATTTCACCCCTGTGGTGGGACCCTTCTCCGGATCCTCGTTGTGACTGGATGCTTTGTGCACCGGGTTGCCCTTTTATTTAAATAAAACAAAAGATAAAATAAAACTAGAATGTTTGCATGTGGCTAACATTTCTCCGTTTTCAACAAAATATTTAATTCGTCCACAAGCATCACGAAATGGGTAACAAATTAACCGCAAAATAGTAATAAGGTTAAAGTTTGGCAAGGAAGCTTTGAAAAATATTAAAGCTCAACATGCATTCGCGAATAGTAGACAAAAAGTTAATCGAGATACTAGAAGAGAGAGGATCTTACCATCGGCTTGTGCGGAAGACAGGCCCAGCTGTGTACAGAGAGGTGGAAACAGTGGAACTCGGGACAGGGACCAGACGGTGGAGGGCCACAGGGATGAAAGGGCTTGACCAAAAACTTGGGCTAGAGAAGGAAGATGTTGTGGTAGGCTAGAGGTGAGCCGATGAGGGTTCTGGCGGTGGCGGCGGCCTGGGATATGGGCTTCGCAGCAGAGAACGACGGAAATCCTTGCGGGGGCTGGGTCCGGGAGCAACGACGGCCAGTTCAGGTGGGAAGGCGGTCGCTGTCGACGGAGAAGGCTTCAGGAAGCGTCGATGGGTGCGAGGAGCTCAGTCGACGGGCGGAGAGGTGTCGCCAGGGACGGAGGAGGCTTCTGGTGGCAGCGTCTGGCTCTGGTGTAGGTCGGCAAACAGAGGGAGGCTAGCTTGGATGGGCGAACGGGAAATACCGAGCAGAGGAGATATTCTCTCTGCCCGATTTTTTTCCCCTCCCCTTTTTGTGTGAAGGAGGCGCAACGACATATAAACAGATTAAGGCTTTAATGGGGATTAAATGAAAAAGGCCTTAATGATATCAGTTTTCAAAGAGAGGTAAGGCCAAACAGAACAGCCTTTTAATCACATTAAATAGCAGAAATTTAAGAGGGCCGACAGTTTTGGGCTGTTCAAAAGACTAGGAGGAATCCAATGGAAATTAATGAGGAAATGCCAAAAATTTGGAATATAGAAACCTGAAATTACATTAATATTTGAGATAATAATTTCAGATTTGAAAAGATAATTAATAATTTTGTTGTCTGCTTGCCCAAAATAACCTTAGTCCTAATTTGACGGACCAATATATTTAAGATCCTATTGGCCGGTCACACCAATAAGTCGCGCGAAGATTGCGCAAACATGGCGTAAAACACACAAATACACAAAATAAAAGACAAACTTGCGCGACAACATGTGCTACAAAATATTTAAATAAAATGCGATAAAATAAATTAACGATGCACTTCAGGCTGCATCAATTCCCCCGAGGTTGAAGGAGCTCGACCCCGTCGAGACTGTGATGGAACTTGTCACTGAAACTTTCAAACAACAATCCGGATCATGCACTGCCTCTGCCTCACCATGGTAGGACCCATCATCGCAGCACAAGAACTTTTGGCAAACCCCCTTTCCTGAAAGGCACAGAAAACTCATATCCATTGGAAAAATATAACTTCAGATGATGAAATCAACCCCAGGGTTATAGTTTTCCAAAGTTTCTCGAAAACTGTAGTCAATAATTCGTGCATGACATGCACTTGTTTAATAAAAATCAAAGCTGTAAGGAGACGAGTTCGACAAAGTGGAAAGGAGAATGAGTCAATATAGCAAAGAAAGAGGCAAGGTCGTACGAAAACATGATCAACTTGTGGATTCATTAAAATATATTGCTTTATACGTGCTAGTGCTAGACACCCATGAAAGTTTACGAAACCAAGGGCAACTATGAACATATCATCACGCATGGATATCTGATTAGCACCACAAAAATTTAAACCGAGCACAATTTCTTCAATTAAAACCAACCACAGAAATCCCTTAAACCGTGTGTCTCTATTAGGAGTAAAACTTCTTTTAACTGTTTCAGTTTCCCTACTAAGGCTAACCCTAAAAAACTCGGAATACTTACGTACACTCACGGGATAGTGGTACGAACTAAACACGTGATCGCCAAATATAAAATCAACGTGTGGTGGTGTTAACAGATCATCTAAAATGGATGATTCACCAGAGTCAAGTACGTCTTCTTGGAGTAAGGGTCCAGGCAGAAGTACAACACTAAATAAGAGTGGTGTAGTGGTAACTAAGGAAGGTGAGACAGACGCTGGTGAGGTCCTCCCAGGAAGCTTAGGGACAAGACTATACTCTTCTGGGGAAGAAGAACGATCTTTCGCCCATGATGATCAAAGGAGTGGGAGTTCCTCACACCGTCATGTAGAACACGTCTATCATACTGCCACGCTCCACCTAGCAAGATACAACAGACATCGATGGGGGGAACATCACATAGAACAGAATCCTGATACACATCCCTGATAGAGAACTCTACGAGACATCAGTGAGTAACGGGCATAGTCATGTGACTATTAACCCCAGATAAGTGATAGGGTCGCTCCAAAGGGTGTGTCTCGAGTCCTAGCTTCTCAACCATACGTTCGGACACGAAATTTTCCATGCTACCGATGTCAATGATGATGGAACAAAAATGTCCTCGAATGCGCGGAGTAGCGCGAAAAATCTCGTCCCTCTGAAAATCACGCTCAGTGGACTCACTAGGGGAAAAAGCTATATCGAAGGACACAAACTAAGTGTTCAGCTTGTTCTCCCTCGACCTCAATAACGTTATCAGACTCGGGCTCGGGCTCAGGTTTGGAGTCATTAAGGAAGACTCCATATTCTGGCTTCACGCCCATCAGAGGAATCAGTAATTGCGACGAAGTGGCGTCGTGGGCACTCAGAAGATTTGTGACCAGACTCCATACACCTGAAGCATCGGAATACTCCAGTGTTGGACTTGGATCCCATGGGCTCCTTGCCTCGGGTAAGGACAGTGGGAGGAGCTGTCGGGAATCAGAATTCTTAGAGGTGGGTGCAGTGGTGTTGGTGCTCGAGGAAGGCCTATCAGTAGACCTATGCCCAGATGTCCTCTTCTGAAGCGAGGCCTCTACTCTTCGGGCTCGGCTAGACTCTTCACCCAAATCTCTAAAGTCGTGCAACTCTAACTCATCCCTAACAGCATAGCGGAGCCTGTTCAGGTAACGAGACACCGTCATATCGTCCTTCTCGTGCAAGTCTAATCTAGACAACAACACTAAGAACTAGTGTGTGTACTCATCCACAAAAAGCTTGTCCTGTCGAAGGTTGTGGAACCTTCGATAAAGAGTTTGCAGATAGTCTGGGGGGACATATCGCTTCCGCAGTTATAACTTAAACACGACCCACGTGGTAATAGGTGTTAGACCCAAAGTGTAACAGGTATGCTCAAGTTGAACACACCATACTAGAGCTGGTCCTTTGAGCCTAAGGACAACATATTCAACTTGATGATTCATAGGCATTTTTTCCATGTCATGAACCTTTCCACGCGCTCACACCAATCGAGACATTTCTCGGGCTCTACGTGACCCTCAAAATCACCTACATCAAGCTTAACTTCATCGTCCCAACGGGGTTGGCGACGGAGTCCAGGTCAGGCTGTGCAGGATCTGCGGGTCTAAGATTTTGTTCCTCTTGCCTAGGATTTTGGTGAGGAGGTTGATTTAGTTCCAGGTGACGTTCAGCTTCTTGGTTATTAATGGTGGTTCTCAAGTTATTTATTATGTGGTTCATGTCTCTCACATTGGCAGTGAGTGCTTCTACCGTTTTCATCAGCTCACCCATTCGATTAGCGAGGTCACCAATGGTGGCATTTATACGATCTATGCGACCCTTCATTTTTTTAAAAAAATAAAATAAAAAAATAAACTTAATAATAAATTTTTTTTTGAAAAAAGAGGGCTCAAATATTTGTGACAAATTTATTTTTTAAATAAAAATTTTCTTTTGTTTGCTTTTTTTTGGAAAATAAAAATTTAAAACAGGATTGTTCGATTCACAGTAGGAGTGAATCGAACCGACCTCTGATACCAAACTGATGCATATTAAAAATCTGTAATTGATTTTAAAAAATAATTTTGTGGTCCGATTTAAATTATGCGGCGATTCAAGACAACACGAGACCTAACATGTGATAATTTTGTTCAAGATTTAGTAAACTCGCACAAGGGGGCCAACATTTCTCCATTTTCAACAATATATTTAATTCGTCCACAAGCATCACGAAATGGGTAACAAATTAACGGCAAAATAGTAATAAGGTTAAAGTTGGGCAAGCAAGCTCTGAAAAATATTAAACCTCAACATGCATTCGCGAATAGTGGACTAAAAGTTAATCGAGATACGCGAAGAGAGTGGATCAGACCATCGGCTTGTGCGGAAGACAAAGGCCCGACTGTGTACAGAGGAGTGGAGACAGTGGAACTCTGGACAGGGACCGGACGGTGGAGGGCCACAGGGATGAAGGGGCTCGACCAAAAACTTAGGCTAGAGGAGGAAGACGTGGTAGGCAAGAGGTGAGCTGATGAGGGTTTTGGCGGTGGTGGCGGCCTGGGACATGGGCTTCGCAGCATAGAACGACGGAAATCCTTGAGGGGGCTGGGTCCGGGCGCAGCGACGGCCAGTTCAGGTGGGAAGGCGGTCGCTGTCGTCGGAGAAGGCTTCAGGAGGCATCGATCAGGGCGAGGAGCTCAGTCGACGGGCAGAGAGGTGTCGTCGGGGCCGGAGGAGGCTTCTGGCGGCGGCGTCTGGCTCTGATGTAGGTCGACAAACAGCGGGAGGCTAGCTTGGACGAGCGAACGGGAAATACCGAGTGGAGGAGATATTCTCTCTGCCCGATTACTTTTCCCCTCCCCTTTTTGCGTGAAGGAGGCAGCGACATATAGACAGATTAGGGCTTTAATGGGGATTAAATGAAAAAGGCCTTAATGATATCAGTTTTCAAAGAGAGGAAAAGGACAAACATACCAGCCTTTTAATCACATTAAATAGGAGAAATTTAAGAGGGGTGGCAGTTTTAGGCTGTTGAAAAGACTAGGAGAAATCCAATGGAAATTAATGAGGAAATGCCAAAAGTTTGGAATATAGAAACCTGAAATTACATTAATATTTTGAGATAATAATTTCAAATTTGAAAAGATAATTAATAATTTTTGTTGTCTGCTTGCCCAAAATAACCCAAGTCCTAATTTGACGGACCAATATATTTAAAATTCTATTGGCCGGTCACACCAATAAGTCGCACGAACATTGCGCAAACACGGCGTAAAACACACAAATACGCGAAATAAAAGACAAACTTGCGCGACGACATGTGCTACAAAATATTTAAATAAAATGCGATAAAATAAATTAACGATGCACTTCAGGCTGCATCACCTTACCTTGCATTTGTACAAGAGGTTGCTTCCAAAATCCGAACCCGTGACCGCGCAGCAACACCTCAACTTTTGCTTTATTTATATGATATTGAAAAATTCATAAAGTTTGAAATTATGAAGATCATCCCTTTACTGAATTTTATTTTATCAATTTTTCATTTGCAAATGTTACAGGAATATCCCTTAAGGCATTGTTATGTTGTCAGAGATGGTGGTGAAGGAGATACAAGGGAGCCGAACCCAACCTATACAGAATGTGAGGAGAATGAGGGAGGGGGAGCGGTGTTCAACTCTAACCCTAAGAGGAGAGGAACCCTAAATCGGGAGGAAGAGACTTCAAGAATTTCTTTAATATCTCACCGATGAGTGATTTTCATAGTGTTTTAGGCATCTTTTCTGTTCTATTTTCTCTGTTTATTGCTCCTCTTTATTATGTTTTGCATGTTTTACTCTTCAGTTTCCCCAAAGTTGATATAAAATCACTATTCAAGCGAAAAGGAGTCTTTCATTCAATTAAGGATCATGGGGAGACAAACTGTACATAATGAACATGGTGCACGGTTCTAGTGCTAAGCTTAGCACGGGACTTGCACCTTGGTAATCTCCTCTACTCTGCTCTTAATCACTCTTGCCTATAGTTTATTTCATTATTTCTAACTTGTTTTTAGTCCTTGGAGGTTGAATATATTTTCCACAGTTGTGCACATGTTGCTTTTCGTGAAACACCCGTGCACAATTTTCACGGCTCCAACCAAAGAACTGTAAAATCTGTAAACGGTCGTGCTCCTCCTTTGCGCGCGTTTGTGTACTAGGCGCACGATGATTTGCATCTATCCAATTTGGCACAATCGTGCGGTTTCACCCATGTGTGGTAGTTCGATTTTCGCTGCTAGGCAAAATTTCGATTTTTCCAAAAATCTGGGGATAATCGTGCTCTCTTCACACACGTAGGTGCGACGGGGGCACGATGGGATGCATATTGCCAAATTTTTCAGCCACCTTGTTTTCAATTTCCCGTTCACAATTCGGCCTTTGCACACGATGGGACGCACGACCATGCACCCAATCGTGCGTGACTTAAAATTGTCGACCTATATATGCCATTTTAATGAGCGTTGTCGGGATCTTTCGCTTATTCCACCTCTCTTATCTTCGTTCTGCCTCTTACGGGAAATGGCTCTGCCCTAGGTGCTATTTCCCATCCAAAGCTTACAAAAGGAGGATTCCGCGGCTCCCACTCGCCAATCTAGAGAGAAAGGAAGAAGAACGCGAAACGTGCAAACCACAAGATAAGACGGGTAACATTGGAGAGTTTGTGGTAGCACTCTCTCAACCAAGGATAACAAGGAGGCACATATAGACGACCCAGAGCTATGATCACGTAAAGTTCGGTAGATCTATAGTTTTCTCCTAAATCTTTTATCGGTGGTTGGATCTTATATTGAATATTGTTGTAATCATGTATTGTGATGTTGTATTTCATTATAGTATTGATTGTAATTTTGTTCAATGAAAAGTTTTGTGGTTGAGTAATATTGTGGATGAATGTGCTCTTAGTTTAGGGGTTTTATTTCGTGCTTTAGCTAAATCACAGTCCTCCATAATCGATCGCCTAGATAGTTTGAGATATTGGCCTCTAAGAAATCTCTGCGCTCCTTGAGGATATGATACTCAGTATTTCAATATCACTTTATTACTTCAATCGGTGCATTCGTTGTGGCGTCTCTCTTGATATTTGCAGTTACGGGTCGTAGCGGTCAAGTTTTGATGTCGTTGTCGGGGATTCAGTGGTTTTTGACCTTAGAATGAGGATATCTTGATTATTTTAGGCGTTTTCTTTTTTGATTTATTTGTTGTCAAATCAAGTTTCCTTTCTCAGTTCAGCCTTGCAACATAAATTATTATTTATATTCTGCAACATCAGGTGCGCATTAATGTCTTCGTTCTGTAAGTGTTTCAAGTAGTCACTTCAACAATTTTGTTGTGGGAAGCACCCCCTCTGCAATGTATTCTAACTATTTCTGCATATGGTGCGGGAGCACATTGTTAAAAGGCAAGTTATCATAGACTCATTCAGGTGGCGACTGTATCTGAAAGAGTGGCTGATGGGGCTCAAATAGGTTTGGCTCGTGTGAGATCGGTATTGAGGAAGTAAACATAAAGGCACGTCTTCTCTCCCGCTACATGGTATCAGAGACGGTTAATCCCCCGTCGTCGTCGACCTGAAGGCTCAACATCCTGCGCTTGATCGACCTCTGCATCCTGCGCTCGATCGACCTCTGTGTTCGATCGATTGATCGGCTGATATCTTTTCATTGTTTTGTTGGACATCCTCATTCCAGCGATTTGTGGGGTTCATATGCATTCCGTTGTGGCCTTCTGCTTGCGTCGTTCTGCCAGGTGCTCGCTTGCCTGCCGAAGGTTCCGCTTGTTGTTCTTCCGTCCTTGTTGTCGTCTTCCTGCCGTCCAAGTCATTGTCCAGCCCTGCTTGGAGATGGATTTGTTGTCTTCCCTGCGTTGAATCATCGTTGATTGGGTAGTCTAGGTTGTTTGATTGGGTTCTCTGCTGCCCAAGGCTTGTGGTGCCGTCTCAAGTTGCCCATGTGAGAGCTCTTCTTTCTGTGCGCTCTTATAGAGGACAAATTGAAGAGTGTTAATGCGCCGAAAGGGGTTGTTGATCAACCTAAACATTATAGTGGAGGAAGTTCTAACATGGACTTAATCAGGGTGCGACTCACACTGTTATGGTCCTATCTCGGAGGTGGTCGCAAGGAGCGGTAGGTTATCGGAGATACTGTGGAGCCGTGATCGCGACTACCTAAGCGGGGTTGCCCGTCGGAGGAGAGAGACAACAGGATCTCATAAAGAAGATGAGAATTAGAACCTTGTCATTGCTTGTCTTCAACAACACACCCAAAGCATTCATATAGGCTACAACATAATAATGACTCTAACATTCACCTAACACTCCCCTAACATAACATAAAGACACTAATAAAAATGATAATAAGGAGCTCAGCGCTCGAGACTCACAACAACCCATAACACGTAACATCATAACTCATAACACATAACATTTCACCCTTCCTAAAAAAAGCTTGTCCTCAAGCTCGAGAGGTCTACAGTGGAACACTTCATCTGATGTGCTCGTCGTTAGAGTCCTCGACGTGCAGGTAGAAAAGCATGTTGCACCTGTGGCCGCGAGTGTACTGCTCGTCGCAATTAAAGCATAATCCTTGTGCGCGTCACTGCAGCATCTCAACCCGAGATAATTGACGGACCGGTGGGGCTGGAGAACCCCTGATACGGCCTTGTTGAACGATGTTGGTGACAGGAGGGTAGGCCCCTTGTGCTAGTTGGAGGCGACGATCGCAGAGCTGGGCTAGACTCATAGCAGTCACTAAGTCTGGAGGCGCCTCAAACTCAACATTCAGGCGCCTCAAACTCAACATTCAGTCGCAGGCGCTCGCGAAGTCCATATCCGGGGCAAGGGGGACATGCGTCAAGAGAAGCTGAAATTGTTTCAGATACTCGTCCACGGTCCACGTTCATCATAGAGATGTGAGTTCGCCGAGGGGGTTGCTGCAGATAGGATGTCTGAAACGCAAGTTACATAGCCGCTTGAAATCGTCCCAGAACTGATTTGATCGGTCGATGAGAAGTCGAGAGGCCCACAAAGCGGTGGAGTCGAGCAGATGAAAAGATGCTAGATGGATTCAGTGTCGGAGTTTGTTGGTGGCTGAAGAATTGCTCACGTTTGGTGAGCCAGCACAATAAATCAGTTTTCACATCATAGGTAGGAAATTCCAATCGGGTGTAGCGGGGAACAATAGCAGCGTCGGGGTACGCGAGGACTGGCGGCGGAGGCTCGTGGATGGTCAGGGGCGGCGGTGCCTAGCGGAGAAGTGGTGGTGTCTGACTGATGCTCGTAGGATCGTGTGCGGGGGTGGTAGAAAGATCATCAAGGCGCTTGGAGAGCGCAATAATGGCCTCCTGATGACGGTCCGCGAGGGCAGTGTGCACAACTTGTTGCGTCATGACTGTCTGCAGCATGGTCATAATCTGACTTAGTTGGTCTAGCGAGTCACCCATAGTGCAGGATGAAGAGCGAGAAGAGCGGGTGACAGGCCGGTAGGATGGCGCCGAGTCGGATGACTGGGAGTGGCCACAAGAGCCGCAGTGACGCCCAATATTGGCGGCAGAAGAGATAGGTCTGCTGGAAAATAAAAATGAGACTAGGAGCAGGTCTGGCCGGGCAGTTTAAATATTAAAATTGGGGTTGCTTGATGGGAGAGAGGATGGGGCCCATTGCCTTTAGATTTAATAAAGTAAAACCTATATGGGAGTGGCTCAAAGCGATGACAGCGACAGTAGATTAGAAGAAAAAAAAGAGCGGTGTGAGGGGCTCGATGCAGTGCGGCAGGGCGGGGGGCTCGATGAAGCGGCGAGCTGCGACGATGATGCAGGGGAGGGGCTCGACGGCGTGCGGCTTGGGAATGGGAAAGACAGAGGAAATTAAGCTTGTTGTTCCTTCGTCTGCGCAGGACTACAAAAGCAGAGATTGACGATGCCCGAATATGCGGAGCGGCTCGACGAGACCGGAGAAGATGTTGCTGGATTGAAAGCTGGTCGACGGTTGAGGATGTCGCGGCTTGACGATGCCGGAGTGGGGGTGTGGCGTCAATGTTGCTAGACAGAGAGTTGGTTGGCGTTGATGCAAAAATCAGACCTTACAGAACTCCGAGAAGAAGCATAGGGGCCGGGAAGGCTATGTTGCCGTCATGCACGCCCTACCGGAAGAAGAAGAAGATGCGGAACTCCGGGAACTCGTCGGTTGTTGAAAATGTGTTATACTGTTATGACAGAGGAGATCTCCTGTGAGCGTGAACAAGTGCGGAAGTGGAAGAAGCAGCGGTTGTTGGTGTCGAAGAAGCGGACGCGGAAGGATAGCTAGCTCTGATACTAAGTTATTATGGTCCTATCTCGAAGATGATCGCGAGGAGTGGCGGGTTATCGGAGATACTGTGGAGTCATGACTGCGGCTGGCTAAGCAGGGTTGCTCGTCGGAGGAGAGAGCCACCAGGATCTCACAAAAAAGATGGGAATTAGAACCTTGTCATTGCTTGCCTTCAACAACACACTCAAAGCCTTTATATAGGCTGCAACATAATAATGACTCTAACACTCACCTAACACTCATCTAACATAACATAAAGACACTAATAATAATAATAAGGAGCTCGACGCTCGAGACTCACAACAACCCAAAACACGTAACAGCATAACTCATAACACATAACACACATCAAGCTGAATGAGAGAAACTATCTCCTGTGGGCTCAGTCTATGCGGATATTAATTGGGAGCTGTCAAAGACTTGAGTTTATCACTGGATCCAAGCTGGCCACAAGCAAGATGGATCCCCATGTATGAGGAATGAGAAGGTGAGAATCTTACTGTGATTAATTGGCTTGTCAACTTTATGGAACTCAAGATTGCAAATCAATTCCTTTTCTATCAAACTGCTAAAGAAATGTGTGAGTGAATTGAACGAAATTCTTCAAAAAAGAAAGACTTGGCAAGAATATATCAACTCCGAACTGAACAGATACACATGACAGGAATAAGTGATTTCGAGGAATATTATAGCAAATTGACTCATAAGTGGGCAGAAATTGATCAATACTCTGCTATCCAGACTACTGAAGATTACAAGACTGAACTTATGCATCAGAGGGTGTTTGAAATGTTTTTTGGTCTTCCTTCTGAACTTGAATTTCAGAGAGTTCGGATGTTGAGAAGAGATTTTGTGCCTGATTTGGAGATTGTGGCCCACTATATTCAAAAGGAGGCAAGTTGCATAAACTCTCTTTGTATGGATGTCCATATTGGACATGATAAATCTGTTCTTGTTGTTAAACAGAAGAAGTGACATTCAAGAAATATAAGATAAGAAGATATGAGAAAATGAAGTGTCCTCAATGTGGGAAGAAACGACATGGAAAAGAGAAGTGTTGGGACTTACATCCTAATTTGGTTCCATCAGGTTGGATTCGTGGTACTGATGGGAAGTATGTGAGATCTCAAACTGCTATGTATAGCAATTTTGAGAACACTGGTTGCCTTCTAGCGAAAAATGAAAGTTTAACTAGAGAACTCAAGGCCCTGAAGGCTAATGGTACTGGTAGACCTCTTGCTACAAACTTGTCTGGTACTGCAGCTCATGTTGTAACATCCGTGTAACACCCCTTCCCAGTATTACAGAAATCAGCCGTCCGGACGGGTCAGCGATATAAAGAAAACTAGGAAGCAGTATTAAAACTAGTAGCAACAGGTAATAAAAGTCCAAACTAAAACAGATTTAATACTTACAGCGGAAGTAAAAATTAAACTAAGGTTAACCACATACCTGAAGTCTGGATTCACAGAGCCACTAAACAATAATGAGATTGCAATAACTGAAAATTTGAACTATCAAAATAAGTCTTACAAGATATATAAAATATTAATGAGATTGTCCACACTACAAGTATATGCTGAAATGGAGTAAACTGAAATGGTACAAGTACTACAAAACTGACATCACCATGACGCTCATCCTAGACGTATCTCACCTGGGTCACCTGAAAAACATTGCCCACGAAGGGTCAGAGTAAAGACCTTAGTGACACTATATTTACATATGAACGCATGCATGTCTTTAAAACTAGTCTCGTGCACTGAAAACATTTCATGATATATGATATGCATGTTTTTCCTATACTTACTGGTGAACACTATAATTCCATACTCATGACTTTGTTCATTTACCCAAGTCCTGACGTTCACTAACTAGTATACTGTCTCATAAGTCTGTACTTGAGTTCTAGGTGGCTTCTAGCCTACACGTTTACTGGGAAGGCTCTAGGCAGAGTAGCTCCTAACGCGCAAAATCTGAAACTGACGACCCGAGACCATCTGACGAACTCAATTGTTCTAGTGTCACGCGGACACGGTCTCGAATCTACTAACTGTCTCAAAGGGGACTCAACTCCCAAGACTATAACTCATAGGATACCATATGCCCTATGAGGAAGGTAGTGCGCCTCTACCAAGCACAGAAAGACTGGTGTGCTACTGACCTTTTTGGTCTGACGCTACTCTGCATGATAGTGTACTACTGGTCGACCCTTGACTTTCTCGTGGTCGACTTGAAGGGACCTTCGACCCTTGGTCGGACAGTCTCCAAACTTACGTATACATGTGAAGGTACTTAAAAGTTCAGAACGTGGTTATGTTATCATACGCGACTGTCACACATGCATGCTTATGATATTGGAACCTACTCATGCCATGTCTAACTAAAAGGAATTAGGATTTCCTTACATGCTGCGACGCTGTATACTCGTACTGATGGGAAGTATGTGAGATCCCAAACTGCTATGTATAGCGTGGTGAACTTAGGATAGGGCAATCAAAACGAAAACCTAGGATTAGTTTCCATCTGAGATCGAACTGCCTGAATCCGGCACTTTGGCGAAAAAAATGAAAGATTCTTAAGGGCTTAGAGAACTCAAAGTCCTGAAGGCATAATGCTATTGGTATTCTTTGACGCGTCATTTGCTACAAACTTGTCATGGTACTGCAGCTCATGTTGTAACATCCGCAATTTAAAACGAAAGTTAAAGGATTTTTTTTTAGTGAACGTGTCACGGCTGATTGGAAGAAGGAACCGAGGCGGAGGTATCAACAACAACTGGTTTTATTGCGGGACAACAATGTGTTTTAGGGCGCGATCGAGAGGGGGATTGATCGAACATTTATCATTTTGAGGTGTGACATCTTAAATTTTTTTTGTCGCGCGTAATTAGATATTTAAATAGTCGTTACTATAATGTTTTGACTCATACTGACACAAGGGCGTAGCATAGATTCTAAGCGTTAGAGTAATAGAAATTTTTGTAATTAGTTTGAAATCTAAAATTTCTATAGCGTTGTGTCGATTCGATCCACTCCTTGCGGTTTTCGGAACCGCTCAACCCATGCCTCCCAATTTAATCGCAGCGTAACTCTTTTCGCGATAACTTCGGCTTTACTCTCCCTCCTGCAGTCGTCAAACCCCTCACTATTGTGACCTTTTTCGTGTTTCCTCTCAGTCGATCACGATTCCGTGCTGAAACGACGATCCCTCCTCTCGCATGCGGCAACGTCTCTTCCATCTCCTCCAGCGGCGTTCCTCCTGGTTGTTGTCGGCTTTGGTTTTCTCCTCCCATGGGTGTGGTGTAGCAGGCTACAGTTGGTCGTTAACCATCTCTAGGGTTTCCGTAAACCCTCTAAGAAGGTAATCACGCCTTTTTAACCCTAGTTGACTCCTTTCCGGGATTGTTGTTGGATTTCGGATGTGTTTAGCGCCCTCCTTCCCGTGTTTCTAAAAATTTCCGCAAGATTTCTACTCCTCCAGCCCTAAACTGCCGATTGTTTGTCCTTGGGGTAAGTTTCTCGAAAAGATGGCTTGAAAATGAAACCCTCACTTCTCTACCGGCCATCGGAAGGTGAAATTTGGCACTTTCACTAACGATTTCAGTTGTTTTGTTCGCCACATTTTTTCAATCTCGGGAATCGAAGTTTGCAACCCCATTCGCGCAGATAATAGTTGGCTTGCAAAGTAGGGTTCCGTGGTTTTGGGAGCAAGGTAACAATCCTTTCTAAATCATATGTTCATTTATGGTCCCGTTCTTTTTTAGGATGATGTTTTTCTTTTGTTAGTGTGCCTCTACTCGACATTAGTGGGGAAAAGGAATTATTTTTAGGAGTACCAAGCGGGAGTATGCCGCCGTGTCAGGTGTACGAGCACCGCAACACCACGGTGAGAAATTCTTATTATTTCTGGTTAGACTTATCAGATAGCTTCCAATAGTCGCTCTACATAACTCAGAAATAATGTAGTCATAAAAAATTAATTTGTTTATAGAAAGTAGTAATCTAGCAATCATACAGTTAGTATATGTAGAATATAGATAACTTTCAAAATTGTTGAAAATGTTAGACCTTCTGAGGTAGTGTAAATTACGAATCTTATGCCCTTGTTTGTACTACGAAGCGGGAAATAGTAAACTCAAGAATAAGAAACTTAGCCGATTAAATGGCATATAATATCGTCTAAATTATACAGATAAATTCATATGCATAATAGCATCAGATAGAAAATATTTTGTAGACACGGTGGAGATTTCCTCCTGTGTTTGATAGAGGCGCACTATCTTTCTCAGGCGTTATAGCGCACCCTATGAGCCACAATATATGGGAAATGTATCCCGATCTAGAAGATTAGTAGATTCAAGTCTGTGTCCATGAGAGACTAGAACACTTGAGTTCGTTAGTAGGACTCGGGTCGTTAGACCAGCATTGCGCGATAGAAGCTACTCTACCTAGGGCTTTAATGAAGAAGAAAATATCACAAGTGATTTTAAACTCAAGTTTAGACCAAACCTTAAAAACTCACAGATAACCAAACCATTCGGAACTTGAGTTAACTGCATACAATATGAGTAATTAGAACAATCATTTATTTTGTTAGTTTTACTTTAGAAAACCATGCATAATACACTAGTATAAATTATTTTTTTGATAGCACAAAAATTATTTTTAAAAGCATGCATACATTTCTTTCAAAGTAATTTTAGTGTCACTAGGATGAATAATTTTTCTTACTTTTCTTTCGGACTGACCCATATTTGGGCATGTTTTTACAGGAGACCCGGGTGGGAAACTGCGCCTGGGATGAGCATGTTGTTGGAGTCGCTCCTATAGTTTGTTTCCCACTTCAGTTGTAGTTCTTTTTTTAGTACCATATTGTTTAGTTTTGGACACATGTAATAATAATGTTTAAGAATTTGTGTTTGTACCAAACTTTGTGTAGTATTTCAGATTTTTTGTGGTTTGATTCTTTTCTTTTTAGTGGCTCTGTGAAATTCAGCTTGATGAGAATATGAGATACATTTTTACCCTTAGTTTCCTTTTTAACTTCCGTTGTAAGCTTTCATTTCAGTTCTTTTCATTTATGTTGGGTATATACCAGTTTTAATATTGTTTCTTAGTTTACTTCTTATCGCTGGACCCGGCCGGACGGCTGATTGGTGGTTAAACTAGGTTGGGGTGTTACACATGTTCGAACTACCTCTTTATCTTCTAAAGAGTCATCCTTTCCTTGGATCATTGACACGGGATCATCTGACCATATGACAGGATCTTCTAGGGGAATTTCTTTTGTTTCTCCTGCGTCTGGCAGTGTGAGACTTGCAAATGAATCCTCTGCTTCGGTGGTCGTTAAAGGGATTATTCAACTCTTTCCCTCTATTTCCCTCAAATATGTTGTTGTAGTTCCTTCATTCCCCCACAAACTTGTTGTTTGTGAGCAGTTTAACTAAATAACTTAACTGTGCAATCATCTTTTTCTCTTCTCATTGTGTTTTTCAGGATCTAGTAGGTGGGAAGATGATTGGTGGTGGACATGAGTTAGGTGATGTGTATGTCAGGGACACCGGTTTTGCTTTTGGTGCTCAAAAGTCTTCTAACATGGATCAGTTTATGTTGTGGCATAAGAGATTTGGGCATGCTAGCTTGAAGACCTTAAAGGCTACCTTTTCAAGTTTTTTGATGTTACTAAATCTATCTTTAACTGCCAATCTTGTGAATTTGGTAAACATTGTATAACCAACTATGCTCTAAGCAGAAGTCGAAGTGTGACATGTTTTGATTTGATACATTCTAAAGTCTAAACATCTCCTATTTGTTCTGTGAATAGATTTCAGTAGTTTTTTTCTTCATTGATGATTACTCACGCTTTACTTTGGTTTACCTTAAGTAAAAAGAAAAATGAGTTCTCTGAAATATTTCAACTATTTTATCACCATTTACAGACTCAGTTTGAGACTAAGATTAAAATTCTTAGCAGTGATAATGGAGGCGAATACACAAGTGGTGATCTTCAGAGATTCTTGGGAGATCGTGGCATTATTTTTCAAACATCTTGTCCTGGGACCCCTCAGCAGAATGGGGTGGGCAAAAGGAAAAATTGTCATATCATTGAGACTAGTCGTTGCATACTGCAAGAGATGTGTGTCCAAAAGGGACTGTGAGATGAAGGTGTCCTCACGTCCACTTACTTAATTAATCGGATGGTCACTGATACTTTGGAGGAAAAGTATCCCCTAAAACTTCTTTGCTAAAATATGTCATTATTTAATCTTCTTCCAAAGATATTTGGATTTATTGTGTTTGTTCATATTTTGGGCCTCATAAAGATAAATTAGGCCCTCAAGCAATCAAATATATTTTTATATATGTCACGTTTTTCATCCTTGGTATTTAGTCGCTTATAAAATTCTTCATCAAGCTTATGAAGAATTTTATAAGCGACTAAATACCAAGGATGGAGAGCGTGACATATATAAAATTGTTTGATCTAGAGAAAGGAAGACAAGAGATTTAAGCCAAGTAAAATGCATAAATGATGAAACAGATACAGTTTTAACAGATGATGCGGATATTAAAAAGCGATGGAAAAGATATTCTATCAACTCTATAATGAAACAAAAGACAATGAATTGGACTTGGAAAATTTAAGTAAATCGGAGGAGTATAAAAACATAACGTTTTATCGTAAAATTCAATTATCAGAGCTAAATAATGCTCTAAAGAAAATGAAAAATGAAAAGGCAGTTGAGTCAGAAGATATCCCCATCGAAGTATGAAAATGTCTAGGGAATGAAAAAATTTTGTGACTTACATATTTTTTTAATAAAATATTGAAGTCAAAGAGGATGTCAGACCAATGAAGAGAAAGTATCTTGCTACCTTTATATAAGAACAAAAGAGATATACAAATTTGTGTTAATTATAGATGAATTAAATTGATGAGTCATAACATGAAATTATGGGTAATAGAAAGAAGAATAAGACAGGAGCTAACATCTCGAAGAATCAATTTAGATTCATGTCAGGGCGGTCGACCATGGAAGCTATACATCTCTTGAGGAGACTCATTGACAACAACCGAGAAATAAAACAGATTTGCATATATTATTTATCGACCTTGAGAAAGCTTATGATAGAGTTCCAAGAGAGATATTATGGAGAGTCATAGAAAAGAAAGGTGTAAATGTATTCATACATTGACGTAATCAAAGATATGTATACAAATTCAGTGACAAGGGTGAGGACATCTGGAGGATTAACACAGGAATTCCCTATCAATGTTGGCTTACATCAAGGTTCAACTTTAAGCCTTTTATCTCTTTACCCTTATCTTAGATGAGCTCACCGGACATATCCAACAAGCAATACCTTGGTGTTTATTATTTGCGGATGATATTGTTTTGGTCAATGAGACGCGCGAGGGTGTAAATGCAAAACTTGAATCATGCCGAGATACTTTAGAAAAAAAGATTTTAGGTTGAGCAAGACAAAGACAGAGTATATGGAGCTTAAATTTAGTAGTGCAAGAAGGACGGTTGACATCGTTATTAAGTTGGGTCATGAGTGATCAAGATATTTCTCGTAATAAATGTTTTAAATATCTTGGATCGATGGTTCAAAAAGATAGAGGTATTGATAAAGATGTGACACAGAATCCAAGCGGGTTAGTTGAAGTGGAGAGGCGCATCAGGGATCTTGTGTGATTATAAAGTACCATTAAAACTTAAGGACAAGTTCTACCGTACTGCGATTAGACCGGCGATGCTCTGTGGTTCTGAGTGTTGGGCAGTGAATTGTGTACATGAGCAAAAAATGGGAGTTGTGGAGATGAGAATGCTTAGGTGGATGTGTGGAGACACGAGACTGGATAAAATTGGGAATGAATGTTGTTGAAACCGGAACCCGGCTTCCTGTGGAGCTCGCCCTTGGGGAAAGGGGTGGTCTCGCGCCTACTTCGCTCCTGCAAGAAAAAACAACAGGACAAGGAGAAACAGACCCAAGGGCTCGGCAGGGAGGTCCCACCACAAACCCGGAAGATCTCAGAGCGCTTCCCTCCTTAGCCTGAAGCCGGGCTAAGGTACCCTCAGAAAGCACTTAAAGGATTTTGAGAGAGAAGCTCCAGGAAAAAAACGTGCCTTCAGGGGTACCCCTTGGGTCCTATTTATAGTTTTTGAAATCCGGACTGCCAATAACCAAAATAGCTGACCTGAAATTACCTGGGAACCCTCGGCTGGGCCTGCCAACAGCCAAACTCCGCTGTTTCGAAGGGCTATGGGCAGGCCAGCAGGGGTAAAATAGTAAACAGTACCTCTGATTCCCAGGCGAGCCGGGACCCCCGGCTACCTCGGCGTGCTTTGCTCGCCAGCTGCTGCCGAGCTCTACTGCGGGGTCGCGAGCTGCAGCTCGCCCGGCGAATGCCGAGCTCCGGGTCGCCGAACTCTGGCCCGCTCCTGCTGCTGCCGAGCTCGCTTACTGCTGCCGAGCTCGCCTGTTTGGTCTTCGTTGAACTTGCTCGCCGGACACGGGGTTGTACACAATCCCCGCTCTTTCGAGTTTGCCAAAAAGCTCGGAAAGAAACATCCAACCCGAAGTGTGCGGCGAGCTCCGGCTGGCGAGTTGAAGGGAATCTTATGGTGGGGGCCACCTGCGGCTATATATATGCACCTGCTCTGCTGCCTGGCTCTTGCCATTTCCCCTGCTGTCTTGCCAAGATGCCCCTTCCCAAGGAGATTCAAGAGCGCGTAGATCGAGCTCGCCGGGCTTCCGAGGCTCGTATTGCCGCGCTGACGGCGGTCCCCGCAAAAGTCACTCAAGTTGATCCCGCCGAGCCGGGCTCAAAGAGGTCAAGGCCATTTCTCGAGGCGGCTGAGCCTATCTTCCACGACCTGAGGGCCACTTTGGCTCGCGAGACCGGCTCTTCTACTCGAACTGTTCTGGAGAATGATAGGGAGGTCGTTGTTGTTGGTGACGATCAGGGCGGCCTTCCAGATGACGAGGGGACCGCGCCGCGGGTTCCCACGCCGCGAGGCGGGGCTGTCCCCGCCACTTCACGACTTTCGCCCCCGGACAACCATCCACGGGATCCGCCGCTCCTCTTCGGGATTCTACCCGTGAGCTCGCAGAGGCCAGCTTCGCCGCCTGGCTCCCCTCCTCGGCACATTGACGCGCCCGCCGGGGGGGGCCCGGGGTCCATTCCTGTCCCGGGCTTCGAGCCCATCTCGCCGGGAGCTCGCGGCCCAGGTCGCGGGAAGGACCTGAGGTTCATCCCTCCTCGCCTCTCTTTGGAGCCGCCGAGCTCTTCAGGTCTGCCTTGCTCAACTCTGTGCTTTGTAAGCTTTTGCTCTGCTGACATCTGCCTTTACAGCCCTTCCCAGTCAGTCGGCCGCCGAGGAGTCCTCGCGAGCGGCTCGTCACTCTCCCCTCCCGTCTCCGAGCTCGCTGGACTCTTACCTGGGCCCGGAGGTGGATCAAGGCGAGCTGATGAGGAGGGAGGCCAAGCTCCTCAAGAAGCTGGTGGGTGGTCTGCGCGAGGTGCAAGGAGCTAACGAGACGCTGCAGCGCGACTATGCGCGCCTTGCTGAGGAGGTGCGCCTCGGCCGACCTGGCGAGTTGATGTCTCCTAACCGGCTCCTGGATGAGATAGATGACGGCCTCCTGGTCGCGCAAAGGAACTCCGGAAGGATCCGCGAGCTTCTCCGCGCGCGGCAGCTTGGGGGGCGGGGATCGCGAGGCCGGGGTAGGTAAACTTGCGGGCTCCCCTGCCGAGCCGACCGGCGCTCGCATCCTGGGGCCCTCCCTGCTCGCGCGCCCTGTTTTTTCCTGCTTCGAACTGTCCCCTGCGGGGATGAATAATTTCTAAGACATTTTTAATTGTTATTTAAATAAAATGCTGTAATGTTTTGACTTAGCCTTAGCGAGGATGCGCCGGAAGTCGGCGAGCTGGGGTGGTGAGCTGGGGTGGCGAGCTGGGATGGCGAGATGCGCCGATGTGACAGCCGGCCTCAGATTCCTTTTCCTATAAATAGCCCCCCCCCCCCCTCACCTACCCCCGTACTGTCTTTATTGCTCTGCTTCCCTTCTTGCTCTTTCCTGCTCGCGCTGCGCTTTGTTTCTTTTCTGCGACCATGGGCAAGACTAATCCGGACGCTGACGGCCGCTCCAAGTGCGCGCAGCACTTCGCGGATTATTGTTTCTTTGACGGCCACACCAGCGAGGAGGAGCTCGCCGAGTTCAAGGCCTTGTTCGTGCCGCCGGGCTTTGAGGCGCGCAGGCCGGGGCCGGGCGAGGCCATCAATACGTTTTATGAGAACGAACTCGCCTTCCCCATCTCGCACTTCGAGGTGGGGCTGCGACTTCCTTTGTGGCCGGAAATCCGGCAGATCTTGAAGTACTACGGGGCCGTCCCCGCGCAGCTGAACTCGAACGCCATCGCCATGATGGTGGCGTTCGCGAGCTATCTCCGGCGGGAGAGGATCGAGTTTAACCTGACGGTGTTCAGGAAACTCTTCTCATACAAGGCGACGACGGACGGGGTCGCCTACTTCGGCGGCTCCTTGATCAAGGTTCGCGAGATTGCGAACAAGCACCACACATGGATGACCAAGATCGCCTTCATCAAGGGCGATCTCGGCAACATCCCCTACTCGCCGCAACAGAAAGGCGAGGAGGTGTACCGCCCGCCGGCCGTGTCCGGCAACGACGCCGAGCTCCACAAATTCTTCCTCCACAAAGACTTCGAGGTCGCCTTCCTGCGGAGGGGCCTCGACTCGCTCCCCCCGGTTCTGCCCGGCGAAGGTACGTTTCCTTCCTCTTGCCGAGCTCGCCTTACTTGTGGACTCGGCACATTATCATTCCTGAGTTTCCTGACCTTCCCAGTATTTTCCTTTCAGGGGAGCGAATAATCCCCGCGAACCCGCCTTTTGCGGACCCGGGGCTGGAGACTGACCCTCTTGCTCGCGAGAGGGCGGCGGCAGCGGCCTGCCGAGACGAGGCGCTCTCCTCGCAGCCCTCTTCCAGCAAGAGGCGACCCGAGGACGCGGGGTCGAACCCGCCATCCGGCCCCCGCCAGGTGAAGAAGATGCGGAGAGCCCTGCTGGCTTCGCGGGGGCAACAACAACAACAACAGTCCAGCCCCAAGTACATCAGCTCATCGGAGACCCCTCCCGACGTGTCTCCGGGGAGCCCGCTGAAGGAGATTACCAGCAAGGGCAGAAAGGGTGGCAAGGCCCCCTCTTCCTCGGCCGCGATCTCCCCTCCTCCCTCGGCGAAGAGGGCTGCCCGCGAGCGCGCGCCGCCGAAGCAGCACCCCCTCTTCAACTTCGGCGCGCGCTGGAAGGATTCCGCGGGCGAGCCCATGCTGCAGTGGGACGAGCTCGCTCATCGAGTCTCCGTCTCCACCCTGCACCCGTCCTGGCACGACCGCGAACCCGCCACCGGTCACGCCTACGCCCTCGGCTTCGGCCTCTATGGCCGGGAGGATGCCGAGGCCTACAAGAGGGCGACCCTCCGGCAGCTCGGCCATGAGGGCCTGCAGTCCCACCTGCGGACTCTGGAGCTGCACCACATGCTGGCGCGCCGCAGCTTCGCCCTCAGTCACCAGCTCGAGAAGGCCGAGCAAGCTCGCGACCTTGCCAAGGAGCAGGTCGCCGATCAGGCGAGGCGACTCGGCATCGCGGATAGTATGCTCGCCCAGATTGCTGGCGGGCTGGTAAGTGTCATGCACCACTCTTTCTTTGGAAAGCTTCTTGTGCTGCTGCTAAGTGAACTCTTTTTCCAGGATGCCAAGGCGGCGGGCGAGCTCCAGGCTCGCAATACTGAGCTGGAGGAGGAGAATGGCCGCCTGCGTGCGCAGCTGGCCGTGGACGCTGACGCTGCCGGGGAGCTCCAGGCTCGCGATGTTGAGCGAGGGGAGGAGATCGTCCAACTGCGCGCACGCCTTGGCGAGTTGGAGAGCGCGAACGCGAAGCTGAAGGGGGATAACCAGCACCTTCTCGGCGAAGTGCGTCGCCAGGCGGAGATCTTCTTCCCGGGGCACGACATCGATCCCACTCTCCCCTACAAGCCTCCGCGCTTCTTCGGCGAGGCGGACCTCGTTGAGAGACTGCGGATCAACTCCATTCAGACCGCCGAGTGCACCCTCGCGATGATGAAGGATTCAGGGGTGCTGGTGGAAGGATGCGGGGAGATCTCAGCTCGGGACCTGATGCCGAGCCTGTTTCCTGCGACGCCGCCCAGCGAGAAGGAGGACAGCCTGGACGCTATGTTCGGGAAGAGCTTCCAGGACCATTCGGGCGACGGCGAGGACCAGTCCGGCGGAGGGGGCGAGGCCAGCTGACGGCCCTGTATTTTTGCTTTTTCTTCTCTTTTTTGACTACTCGCAGAGGCGAGCCCCCTGTATATTTTCATAAATAATAAAAAGGTGTTTTAATCGTACCAGTGTTCTTTTTACTATGTTCATTGTCATGGATGTATTTTCTCCCGCGACCTCGCCGAGACAGGCTCCGCGAGTAGTGATCATGAGAGCGCGCCCGCGAGCGGTGTGTTTGGGGTGTTCGCCGAGTCCCAATGATTTCTTGGCGAGTTACCCCCCGCCTTTATTATGCCATTACCATTCGCGCGCGGCCTTCTGCCTTTTCTCTGCCTACCTCTACTCGCACGCGAGCCGCCCACGTTGTGCTCATCGAAGAAAGTTCTCGAAGTATGATGGGCCTGGTGTGCGAGGAGCCCTGGTCAGGTTTGTCTTCGGCGAGGCCCGGGCTCGCGGCCTGCTTCCATACGCCGAGCCGGAGATGGTGAGCCCGAACTCGCCTATGCCGACCCCTCCGGTCCAGCTTACTTTCTTGACTATGCCGAGCTGGGTTCGCCGAGCCCGAGCTCGCCCTGTCAAAACCCTTCCCCTTCGTTTCTTGCCACAGACTTTGACCTACACCTGACGACTTCAAGTCCGGCACCATCGAGTACCCTCCAGCTCTGTCAACCAGATGAGTGCCTGACAGCGGAATATACTCGAGGTCCACAATACATCACCATCGAGTGACTTCCAGCCCTGTCCGCTAGGTGAGGGCCTGACAGCGGGATCTGCTCGAGGCCAAGGATGACACCGAGTGACTTCCAGCCCTGTCAGCTAGGTGAGAGCCTGACAGCGGGATCTGCTCGGGGTCCACAATACACCACCATCGAGTGACTTCCAGCCCTGTCAGCTAGGTGAGAGCATGACAGCGGGATCTGCTCGAGGCCAAGGATGACACCGAGTGACTTCCAGCCCTGTCAGCTAGGTGAGAGCCTGACAGCGGGATCTGCTCGGGGTCCACAATGCACCACCATCGAGTGACTTCCAGCCCTGTCAGCTAGATGAGAGCCTGACAGCGGGATCTGCTCGAGGCCAAGGATGACACCGAGTGACTTCCAGCCCTGTCAGCTAGGTGAGAGCCTGGCAGCGGGATCTGCTCGGGGTCCAAAATACATCACCATCGAGTGACTTCCAGCCCTGTCAGCTAGGTGAGAGCCTGACAGCGGGATCTGCTCGAGGCCAAGGATGACACCGAGTGACTTCCAGCCCTGTCAGCTAGGTGAGAGCCTGACAGCGGGATCTGCTCGGGGTCCAAAATACATCACCATCGAGTGACTTCCAGCCCTGTCAGCTAGGTGAGAGCCTGACAGCGGGATCTGCTCGAGGTCCAAAATACATCACCATCGAGTGACTTCCAGCCCTGTCAGCTAGGTGAGAGCCTGACAGCGGGATCTGCTCGAGGTCAAGGATGACACCGAGTGACTTCCAGCCCTGTCAGCTAGGTGAGAGCCTGACAGCGGGATCTGCTCGGGGTCCAAAATACATCATATTCCATCATGCAGGCCAATTGCAACGGGATCAGAGAGTTTGAAAGAATTCATTATAATCGGAGTGTTGCTTACATGGTTCAGGGAAAAAAGCGTTTGAGGTCGTCACCACTCCAGGTGAGACTCAAGGTCTCGCCTTCTACATTTTGAAGTTGATAGCCCCCCGACCCCAAGGCCACCTTTACAATGAACGGTCCCTCCCAGCTGGGATTGAGTTTCCCTACTGATGCCGACCTCCCTGCTGCATCGACTTTCTTCAACACCAAGTCCCCCTCCACGAACTGCTTGATCCTGACATGCTTATCAAAGTATTTGGCCATTCTTCTTTTTACCTCCTCTTGTCGGATGGCGGAAAGGTCTCTTACTTCTTCCACCATGTCAAGGGAGAGCCTTAGCTCCTCCTCATTCTCTGCTTGCCATTCCTCGCGGCCTTCCTTTGCTGTCACGACTCGCGGCGTTTGGACTTCGAATTCAATGGGGAGCACTGCCTCGCATCCGTGGGAGAGTTTGAAGGGGGTCTGTCCTGTAGCTGTGTTGGGGGTGGTCCTCAGGGCCCAGAGGACCGCGGGAAGCTGCTCCACCCAGCTCCCTTTTAGGTTTTCCACCTTTTTCTTGAGGAGGTTGACGATGATCTTGTTTGCGGCCTCCACTTGTCCGTTACTCCTGGGGTGATGAACCGAGGCGAACCTGAGATCGATCCCAAGCTGCTCGCAGAAGCTGGTGAACTCGGCGCTAGCGAACTGAGGCCCATTGTCTGTTACGATGGCTTGGGGCAGCCCGTGGCGACAGATGATCTCCCCCATACAAAGTTCCTGATCACCTGGGAGGTTACCTTAGCCAACGCTTTCACCTCCATCCACTTTGAGAAGTAGTCAATCATCACTAGGAGGAACCTTCTCTGACCGCTGGCTTGGGGAAACGGCCCAACCAGATCCATTCCCCAGATTGCGAAGGGCCATGGGGCCGTGATACTACGGAGCCGTTGGGCCGGCTGCAGCTGGAGAGGGGCAAACAGTTGGCACTTGTGACATTTTCTTGCGAATTCTGCAGCGTCCCGGCCCAGGGTGGGCCAAAAATAACCTTGCCTGACTATTCTTCCTTCCAGGGTCCGACTCCCGGAGTGACTTCCACATTCCCCGGAGTGGACCTCCTCCAAGATCCTTCGCACTTCTCCCTCGGCCACGCAGCGGGCCAGCATCCCTGAGAGGGTCTTTCTGTATAGCTGCCCGTCCTGGAGGAGGTAGTATGCTGACTTGTACCTCAGCTTCTTCTTGTCCACCCCTTCTGGATACTCTCCCGTGGAGAGAAAAACCATCACAGGATCCATCCATGAAGTTTGTTGATCGATCTCCATGAGCTCTCCTTCTTCGATGGAGGGGCGAAACAGGTCGGTGATGGTGCCCCCCACCTGGGGACCCTGCTTAGCCAACTGATCGGCCTGTTCATTTTCTTCCCTGGGCACATGTTGGATGGCAAAGGTTTGAAAAGTTCCAATGATCCCCTTTACTTTGGCCAAATACGATCGCAGGGTGGGCTCCCTTGCCTCAAACTCCCCGTTGATTTGGGAGGCTACTACCATGGAGTCTGTGAGGACCTCCACATCTGACACTCCGAGTTCCCTGGCCAGACGAAGCCCTGCTATCACGGCCTCGTACTCGGCTTGGTTGTTGGTAATGGGAAAGTGCACCACCACCGTTTGCTCGATTCGGGTCCCCTGGGGGCTTTCTAGGATCACTCCTACTCCTAAGGAATGCCTTCCCGATGCTCCATCCACTCTCACCTTCCAGGGAGCCGGGCGAGTGAGTTCTTCCTCCGCCACCTCCACCACATAGTCAGCAAGGAAGTCGGCCATTGCCTGGGCCTTGATTGAGAGCCGCGGAACGAAGGAGACGTCGAACTCGCTCATCTCCACCGACCACTTAGCCAATCTGCCTGAATGCTCCACCCCCTCGAAGATGTTGCGGAGGGGATGGTCGGTCACTACTCGGATTGAGTGTGCCTGGAAATAGGGTCGCAGCCTCCGAGCCGAGATGATTAGGGCGAACGCGAGCTTCTCCAAGATCGGGTACCGGAGCTCGGCCTTCCTCAAGACCCGGCTCACATAATAGACTGGGAGCTGTCTCTTCCCCTCTTCTCGAACCAGGACCGAGCTCAAGGCCTCCGTCCCGACCCCCAGATATAAGAACAGGTCCTCCCCCTCCTTCGGTCCTTGGAGCAGCGGAGCCTGTGTCAACTGCACCTTGAGGGCCTGGAAGGCTTCTTCACATTCCCTGCTCCATTCAAACCTCTGACCCCCTCTTAGTGTCTTGAAGAAGGGGGAGCACTTCTCCCCTGCCCGAGAGAGGAAGCGACTCAGCCCTGCTAGCTTCCCTGTCAACCGTTGGACTTCCTTTGCATTCCGCGGGGATCCCAGTTCCAAGATGGCCTTGACCTTGTCTGGGTTCGGCTCGACCCCGCGGGGGTGAGGAGATGCCCCAAGAACTTTCCCCTGCTGGCCCCAAAGACACATTTTAGTGGGTTCAATCGCATCTTGTACTTGCGCAGGGTGGCGAAGGTCTCCTCCAGGTCTCGGAGGTGGGAGTCCACATCCCGGCTCTTGATCATGAGGTCATCTACATACACCTCCAGATTCCTCCCCCTCTGCTCCTTGAAGACCCTATCCATCATTTTTTGGTAGGTGGCTCCAGCGTTCTTCAGCCCGAACGGCATCATCTTATAGCAGTAGCAGCCGTCCCCTGTGATGAATGAGACATCCTTTATGTCCGGGGGGTGCATCCTGATCTGATGATAACCTGAAAATGCATCTAAAAAACTCATTACAGAAAAACCGACGGCTGAGTCAACCAGCGCGTCGATCCGAGGCAAGGGGTAACAATCCTTAGGACAAGCTTTATTAAGAAGGGAAAAATCGATACACAAGCGCCAGCGGCCGTCTCCCTTTTTGACCATCACAACGTTCGAGACCCATCCAGGGTATTGAATTTCGGACACAAAGCCCGCCTTGAGAAGTTTCGCCACCTCCTCCCTGATGGGTTCTGCCAGCTTGTCCGCCGTGGATCTTTTCTTCTGCTGAACGGGGCGTGCTCCCGGGTCCAAGTTGAGGCGGTGGCAGGCCACATCCGCGTCAACCCCCGGCATCTCCGCGGCGTTCCAGGCGAAAATGTCCACGTTCTTCTGGATGCATTCCAGCATCCTGCCCTGGTCTTCCGGGGTCAGCCCCCGCTGACGCGGATCTTTTCTACCGTTCCTCCCCGGGTGAGCACCTCCAGATCCACCACCTCCTCGGCTGCCTCCAGCCTGGATTGCTCCGCCCATCCTTCGGCGTCCCCTTCCTCCGGAGCAGGGATCTCTACCTCCATTGCCTCCCCTCGACCCTCACCTCGGTCACCTCCTCCCAACTTCCTTCGGCCGCCCCCTCTGCGTAGCCCTTCTCTCCCAGCTCCTTCCTCCCTGCTTCCTCCTCGACTTCCTCCATCCTTCGCCCCATCTCCTCGGCTCCCTCCTGCCAGGAGATGGTGTTCACCGCAGTGACATAACACTCCCGCGCCACCTTTGGGTCTCCCCTAACCCTGACTTGGACCCCCTCGGCGTTGAACTTCAAGCACTGATGAAAAGATGAGGGGACGCAGCGGAAGGCGCTGATCAGGGGCCTTCCAAAGATGGCGCTGTAGCTGCTGGGGGCGTCCACGATGACGAACTTGCAGTTTCGGGACTGCCCCCCCAAGGTGACATGGAGTCCGACTCCTCCTTCTACCTCCTTCCTTTCTCCTGAAAACCCGAACAGGGGGCCATCTGAGGCCAGCACTCTTCTTGCCTCCACCTTCATTGCATCAAACGCCTTTTTGAAGACGACGTTGACGGAACTCCCGTTGTCCACGAGGATCCGTGAGACGGTGAAGTTCTCGATGGCCGTCTTGATGACCAGCGCATCACAGAACGGGTCCTCGTGGTCTGGTAGATCACTCCTGGAGAAGGTGATCCTCTCCTCCGGTGGCGGGGTTTGGGATGTAGAGGCGACGCTTCGCCGGTACATGGTGTGGAGGCTAGCCTTGCGGGAAGCCTCGATCCCTGCTCCCCCGTGGATCATCCCGATCCCTCCTCGGGTTCCCACATCCACCCGGTCTTCGCACCGATCCTCCTCCGCCCGAGGCAGGACCTCCTCGATCCTCACCTCCTGCCGCGCCCCCTGCTGCTGCTGCTGCTCCCTGTTCCCTCTCATCACCAAGAACTCTGGGCACGTGGCTGTTGCGTGCCCCTCTTCCTGATGGAAGTCGCAATAGGGTAGCTCCACCCTTACCTCCCTCCTTCTTCTCCTCCACGCTCCTCTCCTGGCCCCCAAGGCTATGGCCATGGCCTCCTCTTGATCGGGGAGCCGGGGCCTCTGACCCTGCCTCCATCCTGGGGGGTGGAACTGGTCTTGCCTCCCCTGGAAGTGACCTCTTCCGAAGTTCCCCCTCTGAGGCCCCTGCCCCTGCCACTCTGGCCTCCAGCCTAGCCGACGGTCGGGCTCCTGACGCCCCCACCCCGGCTGCTGCTGCCCTTGGAGCTGCCTCTGCTCCCTCTGCCTGGGCTCCCCTCTTCTTTCTTCCTGACCTCTTCCTCCCTTTGACTCCCTCTCCTCCTCTGTGGCCCACCTGGCCAATTTCCTTGCAAACTCCGGGTTTGACGCCTCCCCGTCAACCTCTCTTGCCGCCCTTTCCATCAACTCCTCGTAGGAGAAGGGGGGAACTCTCTTCAGCTCCATCCGGAAGAATCCCTGCTGCAGGCCCAGGGTAAAGGCCATCATCAGACTATGGCCTGGCATCTCCTGGACCTGAGTAACCTCCTCCTGGAATCGGTCCACGTAGCTCCCCAGCGTCTCGTTCACCCCTGCTTGATGTGAAACAGGGACTCGGACTCCTTCTTCCTCTTCTTCGAAGTGGTGAATCTCAGCATGAACCCCCGGCGCAAGTCCTCGAAGCAATAGATAGAGCTGGCCGGCAGCTGGTGGAACCACTCCCTCGCCTTATCCCGGAGGGTGATGGCGAAGAGACGGCATTTGAATCCGTCCGACATCTGACGGATGGAGACCACGTCCTCGAACCATTGGACGTGCTGTATTGGGTCTCCCTTCCCAGTGTAATAGGACATCTCGGGCTCCCTGAACCCATCTGGAACTGGAGCTGAAGAGACCAGCTCGCTGAAAGGACTCCCCCCCCCTACTGGGCGAGCTGGCGAGTCTCGCGAGCCCAGCTCGCCGAAGCGACCTCGGCCTGCCGAGCCGGGAAGAGCTCGCGCCCGGGGAGCTCGCACCCACGGCCCTCCTCGGCCACTTCCTTCCCAGCTCGCCTGCCGGGAGCGTCCTCGCCCAATGAGGGGGCGGCCGCGATCTGGTTTGCCGGAGTCGAGCACTCGGCCCGCGTGCCGAGTGCGAACTTGACCAGATTCAGCACCTCGCTTCTGAAGTCCTCGAACATGCCCACCGTGGCGAGAGGCGGGGGGGGCGGCGAGCTCGGCCTGTCGGATCCTTGCCCTGTCATCGAACTCGCGAGAACTTTTCTGTGCTGACCACGATCCACGCTCACCGCACCAAAATGTTGAAACCGGAACCCGGCTTCCTGTGGAGCTCGCCCTTGGGGAAAGGGGTGGTCTCGCGCCTACTTCGCTCCTGCAAGAAAAAAACAACAGGACAAGGAGAAACAGACCCAAGGGCTCGGCAGGGAGGTCCCACCACAAACCCGGAAGATCTCAGAGCGCTTCCCCTCCTTAGCCTGAAGCCGGGCTAAGGTACCCTCAGAAAGCACTTAAAGGATTTTGAGAGAGAAGCTCCAGGAAAAAAACGTGCCTTCAGGGGTACCCCTTGGGTCCTATTTATAGTTTTTGAAATCCGGACTGCCAATAACCAAAATAGCTGACCTGAAATTACCTGGGAACCCTCGGCTGGGCCTGCCAACAGCCAAACTCCGCTGTTTCGAAGGGCTATGGGCAGGCCAGCAGGGGTAAAATAGTAAACAGTACCTCTGATTCCCAGGCGAGCCGGGACCCCCGGCTACCTCGGCGTGCTTTGCTCGCCAGCTGCTGCCGAGCTCTACTGCGGGGTCGCGAGCTGCAGCTCGCCCGGCGAATGCCGAGCTCCGGGTCGCCGAACTCTGGCCCGCTCCTGCTGCTGCCGAGCTCGCTTACTGCTGCCGAGCTCGCCTGTTTGGTCTTCGTTGAACTTGCTCGCCGGACACGGGGTTGTACAAATGTATCAGGGATAAAACAGGAGTAACACCAATAGCAGAGAAGATGTGAGAAGCTCGACTAAGATGGTTTGGACACGTGCAAAAAAGACCATTAGAGGCACCTGTTACGCGTTGTGAGAGTAAGGAAAGACATGATGTACCTAGGCCTTAGTGAGATTATGACACAAGACAGAGCACAATGACAACAAAGGATCCATATAGCAGACCCCACAATAGTGGGTCATCGATGCAAACGCTTATTTTGGCTCGAAGTAGACGATCCTCCCGGTAATGACACGATAGGTGGCGTAGACACTGCAAGACCTTTCGACCCAGCTTGAGGACAAGCTATCTTCGGACGAGAAAGGTGATGTTATGTGGCGTGACGACGCCAGTTATATTCTTCGTATCTTCAAATTATGTTCATGTTATTTCGTGTATTATTGTTAACGTTTTGTGCCCATTGTTGTATGCCCAAATGGGGGGCGTATTTGTGAACTTAAATAGGGCCCGGTTGGACCTAAACGGGATGCAAGCAAATTAGAATCAAGTTCTCTCTCTCTCTTATTTCTCTTTTCCCCTCTCCCTCTCTTTTAACTCACGGGAAAGAACCCGGAGTTGCCCTAGCCGCCATCCGCACGGGTTTCGTCTTCTGCTCGACATCGCTCGTCGGCTTCCCACCATTGCCCCTCCTCCGACCACGAGGGCTCAAGGGAAGGCCCATAACAGACTCACAACATAACGACTTAAATAAAATATACATAAAATTAAATGTAACATCCGTGAAATTTTTACGACAAACGTGTTTCGATTGCAGGGCTCGATCACAAGAGAAATTTATCGAGCGGATAGCTTGTCGAGGTATGACGTTTTAATTATTTATCGCTCATTAATAAATAAAAAGGGGCATCGCTACAATTGTTTTCTGTCTATACGGGTGATTGTGGGATAACGTTGCAGAAATGTTCTAAGTATTGAAGGGAAGGGCATTTGTGTAATTAAGTTTAAAACTTAATTTGGTTTTGAAGAGGAGCACCGGTTCAAGCCCTACTCTCCCGACACTTTTAATATAAACCCCCAGCGGCACGGGAGAAATCGCAAACCCCCCTCCCGACTTCGATTTTTCGCAACATCGTGCGCTCCGCCTCCCGCAACCCTAGCCGACGCCTTCCCCCGCTCTGTTTCTCAGCGCCGACCCTCCCTCCTTCCTCTGCAGGCGCCGGTGAGTTTCCTCCTCCCTTCCTGTGTCGTAGGAGAGCCGGATTCATCCCTAACCGGTGGAAGTCAAGAGTGCTGAAGCATCGTTTTGGTCCCGGTAAGTTTAGTTCCTCACTTATCTTCATTTCTTGGTGGAAATCCTTCTAATTGGAAGTCGATTCTAACTATCTTCTCTTTCCTTCATGCCATAATTAGGGATCGGAGTACTAGATCTACCGCAATCTGGAGTTGATCGCATAGTTGAGTCTTAATCGCTCTCACATAGAGGTACTGCACCATTTTATTCTTCATATTATTACCCTAGTCATTTTGAGTTCCTTTACCGATAACCCTAAAGGGAAAAGCGCGTAGTTTAGAGTTGTCATGGATTACAGATTTTTGGTGGCCTCGGGGCAAAGTTCTGGAAGTCCTTAGTAGTCAGATCTGTTGGGAAGGAGCACCATGGCACCACGTCGAGTGTACGAGCGTCGCAACGCTACTATAAAGAATTCTAATTCTTTTCAGTTAGACATATCAAGGAGTTATTTTATGTACACATATGTAAGTTTCGTACAGGCATCATAACCATGTATAGAAAGGTGTGGCGGTAGGAAAACGGTCGCGGAATTAGTGTAGGATAACACCCTTTTCCAAGACCCGAATAGTCAGATCATGTATATTAACGTTAGGTATGAAACCTTTACATGTGTACGTAAGTTTGAAAATTTGTCTAATTAAGAACGTGAACGTCCCTTCTAGCCGACCACAAGAAAATCAAGGGTCGCTCAGTAGTACACCAAAAGAGATGTCCCGAGCAGAGTAGCGTCAGACCCAAAAAGGGTCAGTAAGCACACATAAGTCTTCTCGTGTTAGGTAGAGGCGCACTACCTTTCTCATAAGGCATATGGTATCCTATGAGCAGTAGAGTCTTGGGAGTTGACTCCCCTTTGAGACGGTTAGTGGATTAGAGACCGTGTCCGCACGACACTGGAACAATTGGGTTCGCGTTAGGAGCTACTCTGCATAGAGCCTTTCAAGTAGAAGTGCAGACTAGAATCCACCTAGAACTCAGGTGTAGACCTGACGTGAGACAGTACACTAGGTAGTGAACGCCGGGACTTGGGTAAATAAAATGAAAGTTCATGAACATAGAACGGGTATGTGTGTTGACCAGGAAACATTATGAAGGCATGCATAACATTTAGCATAAAAATTTTATTTTAATGAACAAAACTATTTTTTTCAAAGGCATGCATTCATCAGTTAAGAAAATGTTTTAGTGTCACTCGGAGGAGCTATTTTTCCTTACTCTGACCCCTTGTGGGCAATGTTTTTACCGGTGACCGAGGTGGGAAACTACGTCTAGGATGAGCGTCCTTATGGTGTTAGTTTGTAGTTGGTTTCTCATTCAATTTTCTTTCCTTTCAGTATACACTTGTAGTCTTGGGTACTGTATCTTGTTAATGTTTTGAATATCATGTATCAGACTTATTATGTTACTTCAGATTTTAAGTTCTTTCATCTCAATACATGTTTAGTGGCTCTGTGAATCCAGCTTATAAAGGTATGTGGTTACCCTTAGTTTCTTTCATAGCTTCCGTTGTAAGTTTAAATTCTCAGTATTTTTCTTTATACCTGCTGTGTACTAGTTTTAATACTGTTTCTTAATTTTCTTTATATCGCTGACCCGGCCGGACGGCTGATTTTTGAAAAATTGGGAAGGGGTGTTACATTAAATACATAATTGGACGTGTGAGACAATATCAACAACTTCTTAGAATGCCTATCTTTCATTTCTAAACAATATAACCGAGTTGATCTAATAAAAAAATATACTTACTATTGTATTGTTCTTTCATTGTTAACAACATACTTTACCCACAATAAATATGACAGATAGATGCAAGGTAAAATTTAACAAATAGTACTTACAGCCCTCATATTTGCGTAGCATGGATCCAAGTTTGGCACTTCAAGACTGGATATGGCTCCAGTTAACCATTCACATGCTTCTACATTTTTAAGCATGCGAGCCTCATCAAATGAACCACCGGTTAAAGCGGCTGCAAACTATGATTTACAAGAAAGAAGTAAATAATTTATATAATAAATGTAATATGGGCATAAATGACATTGAATCAATTACAATCTATTCCACCTCAGAAGGAATGCGCAATCGCTCAAGAACCTTATCAAGCTCCTCAATGAGTGTTTGGTCATTTAAAGATTGCATCTCCAATTTATTATTACGTGATTCTATCTGCCAAAGAATCAAGTGAATAAATAAAATATATCAGTAAAAAAAGATAAATATGAATATTAGATAAATCAATAAATTTAAGTTAGGAATTCCTGCAAGATGTAAAATGATGATTGATATATCATCATTTGAAAGGAACATGAGTATTAGTAATCATCATGGTGTTATTTACTCATGGTATGCACAACATGATGAAAAGAAAAAAGAATGTCACAGGCATCCTCATCATAGAAGTGTCAGCCAATTAAGCCGGACCAATATTAAACATTTGGAGAGGCATGAATAAAATTTTTGAAAAACTAATCATGAAACACTGAGGAACTTTTTCGGAAAGCTCAAATTGCAGTCAGAACTAAAAAATTTATCATTCATATACCATAGGTGAAGAGTTATGAAATTAATTTCAAATTTGTTAGAGTAAGAAATATGAATCAAGATAGATTGTGTTTTCCGTTCAAAGGGAGACACTAATCTGCCAAAAGTTGTTTTTATTTGAACAGGTATCACAAAAATATATCCCTCGCCTCTTAAACCTGAAAGGAAATCTGAAACCATCATTTTGAAATGCCGAATGTGCGTTGGTGCAATTGTGCTCAAATGGATAAATAAGTATTGAGCAAGAGGGCCTTTATTATTAGGTTAGATAAATATGTGGCATGCCTAACACACAAATTTTTAAATTAGATTTGATCATTAAGTATCAACAAAATTGCAGAAGGTAACAAGTTTAAAGTAAAGATCAGCTTGAATCCTTATACAGAAATTCAAAGTGAATAGATCGTCTTAGATGTAAGTATGTAACATCCTAAATTCGATGAGGGTGGGAAGTGTCTTTGGTGCAGTGAAGCCCGGAGAAAAGACAACGTTTGAGAGGCTTCTAGGATGGCGGACTTATAAGTGAAAAGACGTACAAGAATAAACTGAGCATTGAAATTGGAGGAAAAGATATTAACTTTAAGAATAATTTAGACTCCAAGATATAAGAGGTGACTTTTTAGGGCAAGTGGTAGAGTTGTCTTAAGAACTCCATATCGTGAGTTACGTAAGGTTTTAGGAAGAAAAGGCAGAAGTTGATGACCTGTAACATCCTGACTCCAATAAGGACGGGAAGTCTTTGAGGCAATAAAGCCCAGAGAAAAGACAGCTCCCAGCAGACTTCCAAAATAGCATGCTTTTAGGTGAAAGGAGATGCAAAAATGAACTAAATTTCATACTAGAATTGAAAGAAAAATTATTGAGCCTAACTTCATAGTTAAGTGTGCTCTAGTGTTAGTATTTCTAGGATGGGCAACCTTCTAGGAAGTACTCATAAGCCACCTATAGAAAAACAATATGTTAGATTCAGCTTTGTATAAGGGCTAAACCAAAGCGAACAATACCACTGGGACTGAGAGTTGTGGGTCGTTCCACAAGATATGCTAACCTATTATAATGCTTCCACTGAATATATTTTTTTCAGTTAGGAACCAAAAAGGTTTCTAAGAAAAAAATATTGAGTATATGGTAAATCCAAAAGGTAATCAGCTGAAAATTATGTTTCATCTTTCGTTTTAAAAGGATTACATCCTTGGGATTCAGAGATAGGAAGCTGACGTGCAATATCAAATGTTCCAGATGATACAATTAACTTACAATTGTGCAATTAAATGAGAGAGAAATTGTTGGAAAAGCTCATTTAGTCTAGGCCCATTATGTAACATTTATTGACATTTATTGTTTTTCTCTCCTCTCTTTAGTCTCACATCTTGTATAGAACCTTCTTCTCTCCTTCTCTCATCTATATATTTGTACTCATTCTCTGTATTTGATATAAGTGAACATATATACAAGGTGGTATTTTTCCCTCTCTACATGGTATCAGAGCCACTGATTCTCCTTGAGCGGCTTCCCCTTTCTTAACCGCGCGGTCTGTCTTCTGTCCGCTACCCGTCCGGCTTCTTGAGGCCTGCCTTCCTGTCCGCTCCGCTCCTCTTCTTCTGCTTCCGCTTCTTCTCTGTGGTTCCACCCCTCCCATCCGGCATTTTATAGCCTTCCCCTTCTTTCTCTCTCGTCGGGTCCACCTTCCCTCTCTCTCCTCCAGACCGCTGTCTTTTGCGGCTTGTTCTCTCTCTCTCTCTGCGACCTGTCTCTCCTCCGGCCTGGTACAGCTCGCTGCGGCCTGCTGATCTGCCTCTCTCGCGACCTGCTCTGGTACGCTCCGGTTCGCTGCGGCTTCCTATATCTCGCTGCGGCCTGCCTCTCTCCTGACCTGCTTCGGCTCGTTGCGGCTTGACCTAGCTTGCCGCGGCCTGCTCCTCCTCGTTGCGGACTACCTCTCTTGCGGCCTGCTCCAACTCGCAAGCGACCTGCCTCTTCTGCGGCCTGCCTCTTCTGCGGCCTGCCTCTCCTGCGGGTTGGTCCCGGGCATTGCGGTCTCTTCTCTCTTTCCGCTCGAGCCTTCCCTACTCGCGGTCTCTTCTCTCTCACCGCCTCCGGCCTCGTGTTTCTTAGACCGCTGCTGTGCTCAGCCAGACCGTACGGACTCCTGCCTTCCCGCATTTTGATCGCGGTCTTCTCCTTTTCCGTTCTTTGCGGCCTCTCTCTGTCCGCGGCGACCTGATCTCTCTCCCGGCCTCCGCCTTTGGTCACGGACTCCTTTCGCAGTTTGGTGCCCGGGCGGTCTCTGCTCAGGTCGCGCGGTCTTCTTTGTTGCCCGGTCTGTTCTCCTAGCCGCCTCTCTTCTCCATGGCCTCCTCTGCTGATTCCGTTGGCACGGCGGTTCCTCCTGCTGACCTCCCGGTCTCTCTCCCGGAAGTCCGCGATGAGCTCCGTATTACTACCATTTCTCTGACCGGCAAGAAAAATTTTGTAGAATGGACACTCTCTGTTCGCCGTGTCCTGCAATCCAAGGGGTTCCTTCATTACTTGACTCAGACTGTTATCGGTACTCCTACGGATGATTGGTTACGCAATGATGGTCGGGTGCAGACTTGGCTTCTTAATTCTCTTGATGACGAATCCTATCGCCTGGCCATGTACCATGAGACGGCCAAAGGCATGTGGGACGAGCTCCACACCCTCTACTCTGGCAAGGACAGTCTTCACCATCTGTACGACATTATCACTGCTCTCCAGGCCCTTGATAGCAGTGGCGCGACCGATCTGACATCCTTTGTTGCTCAGGCTCGGTCTCTGGTCGAGGCTTGGATCCACCATCAGCCTCCTACTCTGGATCTTGTTGCCCAACGTGCCCAAAAGGAAGCTGTGGGTATAGCCATGATGATGGCCCGGGTACCTCCTCATCTTCATAGTGTACGGGCCCACATCCTCTCCTCTACTGTTACCTCATCTTTCTTCGATGTGTGCTCTATGCTCTCAAGGTCTCCCCGCCTCCGGATGTGCCCGGGCCACCTTCTCCGGCCCTTGTTCAGCAGGCCCCTGCTCCCTTATTGCTTCTTCCATCTTCTGCTCGTTGTGGCCGCTCTGACTCTTGCGGCCGGGGCCGGGGTGGCCGGCCTCGGCCTAAGTGCTCGTTCTGCGGCAAAGATGGGGATCTTGAAGCCACGTGATACCGCAAACATGGCCTCCCTCCTCGTCTGCAGGCCGTTGTTGCTGCGCCTGACTCCTCTTCCACTCGTCCTGACCTCGACGAGGTTCGTCTTCAGCTCCAGCATCTTCATGGACTGCTTAGCCGCCCTCCTGCCTTGGTTGTCTCCGCTGCCTCCATCTCCAATGAAGGTATCGCCTGCCTCTCCTCTGGCCCGCGATGGATCCTCGATTCTGGTGCCACTAATCACATCACCTCTGTTCGGCCACCTCAGTACTTGTCTTCACCTCACCTGAAGTACATTACTGTGGCCAATGGGGCATTTGTTCCAGTCTCTAGATGTGCTGATATTCCCTTGACCTCTTCTCTCCTTCTGCGCTCGGCTCTTCACGTTCCGGGCTCTCCTTTCAATTTACTTTATGTTGGTCGCCTTACTACTGATTCTAATTACTCTGTGACATTTACTTCCTCTTCTTTTCTCATACAGGATCAGTAGACGCGGACTATCATTGGTAGGGGGCGGCTGCAGAATGGGTTCTATCTCCTTGACGACTCTCTCACTATCCTCGCATATATCTCCTCTTCGGCTTGGCATCGCCGTTTGGGTCATGCTCCTCTGTCAGTCCTCCGGAAGGCTCTTCCAGATATTTCTCTTCCCGCATTTTAGTGTGACACATGTATTTTGGGCAAACAGCCCCGTTCATCTTTTCCTTCTCACTGTACTCGGAGCTCCGCTCCTTTTATTTTGGTACACTCCGATATATGGGGTCCGTACAAATTCACTAGTATTTCTGGCTACCGGTATTTTCTCAGTTTTATTGATGATTACTCTCGCATGGCGTGGTTGTATCTCCTCCGGAATCGCTCTGAGCTTCCCCGCGTGTTCCGGGCCTTCATACTTGAGACTCGCACTCAATTCTCTGCATCCATTCGTACTATTCGTACTGACAATGCGCGTGAGTACACCAGTCATACCTTCGCGACTCTCTACTCTGAGTTCGGCATTCTTCACCAAACCTCGTGTCCGTATACTCCCCAACAGAATGGTGTCTCCGAGCACAAGAATCGTCACCTTCTTGATGTCGCCCGTTCCCTTATGCTCTAAATGCGGGTTCCCAAACCGTACTGGAACTGCGCACTCTCCACGGCTTGTTTTCTCATCAACCGCCTCCCTTCTTTCGTCCTTCAGTATGCTACTCCCTTCAGCCTCCTCTTTCCCTCCACTCCGCCTTTTCCCGTTCCTCCTCGGGTCTTTGGGTGTACCTGCTACGTCCACCAACTTGGTCCCTCCATCGACAAGTTGGATCCCCGTGCCGCCCAACATATCTTTGTGGGCTACTCGCGCACTCAAAAGAGTTATGTGTGTTATTCGCCTGCTACCCGCAAAGTTACGGTCTCTGCGGATGTCACTTTCCGTGAATATCTTCCCTTCTTTTCTGATTTGGATATCACTTCTAGTCCAGACCCCGTCGTTCGTCCTGTCATCCCTGATCCCCGCTCCTCCTCCTCTCCTCCTCCTGCCCAACCTCCGGTCCGTCCACCACCACCAGTTATCCGGGTCTACACTCGTCGCTCTCCTCCTCCCGTTGCCCCTCTGTAGTCGGCCTCGACCTCTGGTGCTCCGCTACCTGCTGCTCCGGCTCCCGCTTCCACCGCTCATCCGATGGCGAATTACGTCTCTCTCCACCGCCTTTCTCCACCTCTTCTTCACTTTGCCACCTCATTATCCTCTGTTTCTGTCTCTAACTCTTTGCATGAGGCACTTCAACATCCCGGCTGGCGGGCTGCCATGGACGAAGAAATGACGGCCCTTTGGGCCAACAAGACCTGGGACTTGTTCCCTTACCTCCAGGTCAGCACCCTGTTGGGTGTAAGTGGGTTTTCGTCATCAAGCATGCTCCGGATGGCACTATTGCCCGCCTGAAGGCCCGTCTTGTGGCTCGTGGCTTCACGCAACAGGAGGGCCTTGACTATGAGGAGACCTTCTCTCCGGTGGATAAGCTCAACACCGTCCGTGTTCTTCTCTCCGTGGCGGTGCACCGTCACTGGCCCCTTCATCAGCTCGATATCAAGAATGCCTTTTTGAATGGCGACCTTCAGGAAACCGTCTATATGCGCCAACCGCCCGGGTTTGAGACCACGGGGGAGTCTCGGGTGTGTCTTCTCAAGAAATCCATTTATGGTCTCAAACAGTCCCCTCGGGCGTGGTTTGACAAGTTCAGCAAGGTGGTTCGGGACATGGGGTTCACTCGGAGTTCTACAGATTTCTCCCTATTCACCCGACACCGGGCCACTGGAACCGTCCTTCTGTTGGTTTATGTTGATGACATACTACTCACTGGGGATGATTCAAAGGGGATTCAAGAGGTCAAACAGCATCTGAGCACTGTATTTCAGACTAAAGACCCGGGGCATCTTCGCTACTTCCTTGGTCTCGAAATCGCACGACGACTAGACGGGCTGGTCCTCTCCCAACGGAAGTACTGTCTCGATCTGCTCAAAGACGCTGGTCAGTCCGGTTGCAAACCAGCTTGTACCCCGATGGATGTAATTCACAAACTGTGTGCTCATGTTTCTGATGACGATTTGCTTCTTCAGAACCCAGAATACTATCGACGACTTGTGGGAAAGTTGATCTATCTAACGGTCACGAGACCAGATATATCGTTTGAGGTTGGGGTTGTCAGTCGGTTCATGCACGCCCCCCGGGTTTCTCATCTCCATGCGGTTGAACGGATTCTCCGATACATTAAGGGAGCTCCGAGTCAAGGGCTGGTTTACAAAACCTCCGACTCGGCTCCTGCATAAGTCGCTTATTCTGATGCCGATTATGTTGGTTCTCTGGACGATCGGAGTTCAACAAGTGGGTTCTGTACTTATTTTGGTGGTCATCTCATTACATGGAAAAGAAAGAAACAAGTTGTGGTCGCCCGCTCCTCTGCAGAAGCTGAATACCGATCGATGGCCTCGGTTATCTCAGAACTCACATGGCTTGAAAGTCTCCTTACTGACCTGGGAGTAAAACTCCTCTCATCTGCTGTTCTATTCTGTGATAGTCAAGCCGCCATACACATAGGAAAGAATCTGGTGTTTCATGAGCGCACAAAACATATCGAAGTCGACTGTCACTTTATTCGAGAGAAAGTTCAATTGAAGAAACTTGAGTTAAAGCATGTTCCGGGCACTGATCAAATTGCTGACATTCTCACAAAGGTCTTATCTAGTACCCTATTCTACCAGTGTTTGTCCAAGCTGGGTGCATATGACCTATACGCTCCAGCTTGCGGGGGAGTGTTGGAAAAGCTCATTTAGTCTAGGCCCATTATGTAACATGTATTGACATTTATTGTTTTTCTCTCCTTTCTTTAGTCCCACATCTTGTATAGGACCTTCTTCTCTCCTCTCATCTATATATTTGTACTCATTCTTTGTATTTGATATAAGTGAACATATATACAAGGTGGTATTTTTCCCTCTCTACAGAAATGAAGAAATACCGTCTGGATTTCAGCATTTGTTACAAGGAGTGCATTACAGTACTCCAAAAAAAAACATAACGTCTCAGATTTCCTAGTCATTCTGCACAAACCTCAGAAAGTCCATAAGTAAATGCATGCAAAATTTTGATTACAATTTGTTGAGGAAAATAGAATGATTCATTCAATTACTCCCATATATATATACATATATATATATACATATGTATATATATATATGTACATCTATATGTATATATGTATACGTACACATATGTATATATGTATACGTACATCTATATGTATATATGTATACGTACATCTATATGTATATATGTATACGTACATATATATGTATACGTACATATATATGTATATATGTATATGTACATATATATGTATATATGTATATGTACATATATGTGGTTGTGCATGATGATACACACTACCATACGCTAACACTGTAACAACATAAAATTCAATATTCAAGCATATTCCAACACTCCCCCTCAAATTGGGCGTGTGATGTCTGTCATGCCCAACTTGCTCAGTATTATGTCAAACGAGTTCAGACTCGGCCCTTTGGTAAACACATCTGCAAGCTGCTGGTTTGATAGAACAAACGGAGTATTCACAATCCCCCTAACAATATTTTCTTTGATGAACTGTCTGTCGATCTCCATGTGTTTGGTACGACCGTGTTGCACCAGATTGTGGGCAATGTTGATTGCAACTTTATTATCGCAATAGTTCCTGATTGGACCGTCACACTCCATGTCAAGGTCCTTCATGATCGACTGGATCCACAACCCTTCATGTAACCCGTGTCATAGCACGGAATTCCGCTTCTGTGTTGGATCTGGCTACATCATGTTTCTTGCTTCTCTAGGTTTCCAAGTTTCCCCCAACAAGAGAACAGTACCTAGATGTTGATATCTGATCATCAACTGAACCTGTCCAGTCTGTATCTGTATAGACCTCCACGGTCAATGTCCCATTGGGTGAAAACAAAATTCTCTTACCAGGAGTGGACTTGAGATACCTCAGAACTCTGTATGCGACATCCAGGTGATGTGATCTAGGTGAATGCGTGTACTGACTAATGACCCCCACATCATAGGATATGTCCGGTCGAGTGTGAGGGAGATAGATAAGCTTTCCCACCAGTCGTTGGAAGTCAGATACGTCATCAACAATTTTTCCATCTCTTTCAAGTTTGTGATTGACCACAATAGGGGCATCTGTCAACCTGCACCGGAGCATTTCAGTTGTCTCAAGCAAGTCCAGAACATACTTCCTTTGAGATATAAAAATCCCATGTTTGGATCTGGCCACCTCGATGTCCAGAAAATATTTGAGGGGACCAAGATCCTTCACTTCAAATTCCTTACACAGTCTGGACTTTAGAAGTTCAACCTCTTTGATATCATCGCCGGTTATTACTATATCATCCACATAGACAATGAGAGCAGTCACCTTGCCCTCGCTATGTTTCACAAACAATGTGTGATCAGGATTGCTCTGTTTGTACCCAAAAGAGATCATAGTCCGACGAAATCTCCTGAACCACGCCCGTGGAGATTGCTTCAAGCCATATAAAGCTTTCTTCAACCTGCACACTTTCCCTGCCGATCCTTCTTGACTAACACCAGGAAGTAAGGACATGTAGACTTCCCCCTCAAGATCACTACGGAGAAAAGCGTTCTTCACATCCAACTGAAGGAGATTCCACCCTTTACCAAGCTTGTAGATTGCGGCCGACATGTCCAACATGTCATTTTTGAGGGGGAAACAACACGTTATGGCTACATATGATAATTCTGGCATTTTCCAGTATTGCAGCCGACATGACGGCCCAATATTCCGGCAAATGTCGAATAATGTTGGGTAATATCAGCCCAATATTGTGGTTTATTTTGTTCAAAAAAATTTATATTTTTTTATATAATGAATTCATCAGAAGGTTCTAGCAAGATACGTAATGCTTCTTCCATAGCATGTAGAGATCTATGTTGGGTATTTGGTGAGAAGGTGACTCCAAATGACACCAATCAAATACGATTAAACACTCGTTAGTAGTTTCATTTTCTCTAATAAATTTTAGTTCACATTTAGTCAGATAAAATAATTATCATCTAATTAATAGATAAAAATATTATGAAACACACCCACATGTATATATATATATATAACAATACAATCCGATATTTTGAAATGTCCCCAATATATCCCCCGCAATCCGACATCCAACATCTGCAACCTTGCCCTTTACACACAGCAATTGAAAGCAAGATCCTAATGAAGTTCATTTTTGCAACTGGAGCAAATCTCTCTTAATAGTTGATGTCTATTGTCTGCGTGTATCCTCTCGCCACCAGCCTGGCTTTGTGTCGTTCCACAAGGCCTTGAGAGTTTTGCTTCACAGAGAAAACTCACTTGCATCTCATCACAGTTCTCCCTTTAGGGAGTTGGGCCAGCTCCCAAGTATTGTTCTTGTCAAGAGCGCTCATTTCTTCCAACACGACTGTCTTCGAGTCACTATGCTCAAGAGCTTCCTGCCAAGACTGAGGAATGGAAATGGAGTCCAAGGAGGTGACATATTTGGTAGCAAAAACTTCATAATAGCGACAGGAGGATGTCCTATCCGACAATGCCAGGAATCCAACTCAGAGGGACGAGCAGCAAGAAGGGCTTTGGGAGGCCGAGCGATGCTGGAGGGAGTGGAAGCAGAGGGTTTGAACACGTACAGCCCGTTGCATAGTCTACCAGATCCAATCACCATCCTCGTCTTCAGGTCCTGAAAAACACAAGGGGGCCATATTGGAATCCAGAGAATGAGGAGCAGTAGAATCCTCCCCAACATCTGACAAATGGGCCGATCGAGGCAGAGGAGGCATGTGTTAAGAACGACCACCTCCCCAACCGCCTCGAGGTGGAAAACCATGAAGCTTGAAGCAGGTGTCTTCACGCAATAATCACAGACTAGGTGATCTTTCTCCGTAGTCCTCAATCTAGTATCGCGAGCAGGTCGAACCCCAGGCTGAGAAAGAGACAAGGGCAGATCCCTTGGTGGCAGAGTCTGGAAGCAGAGTCAGGCGGCGATTGAATTTTTGTTGGACAAGGTTGTACACCATGGGCAAAGAAGGTAGAGGAGAGCGGCCAAGAATTTGAATGCTGATCAGATCAAAATCTCGATGTAAGCCATGGAGGAACTCAAAGATGCGATTGCGTTCTTCTTTTGCCTGGACAAGCACCTCATCTTTAGGAGATACCAGGGTCGGAGAATCGAAATGATCATTGTACAACCCCGTGTCTGGCGAGTGAGGTCGCCAAGGACCATACCAGGCGATTCAGATCGTCCAAGCAACAGGCAAGCCCGGCAGAGGACTGAAGATTGTGGGCGAGCTCGGCAAGGAGAAGCCGAACCCGAGCTCGGCATTCGTCGACCGCGAGCTCGGTATTCGCCGAGCTAGGCCAGGATTCGTCGAGCTGAGGTCGACTAATGAGAGCTGACTGATGGGCGAGCTCGTCATCCCGAATCGCACTCGCGCAAAGGAGCTCGGCAACAGTAGGCGAGCAGGATCTGCCGAGGTGGCCAGGCTCCCCAGCTCGCCCAGATATATGAGGTACTTTTTACCGTTTTACCCCCGCTTGCCTGCCTATAGCCCTTCAAAACTGCGGAGTTTGGCTGTTGGCAGACCCAACCAAGGGTTTTTTGGGAACTTCAGGTCAGTTCATTTTGGTTATTGGCAGTTCAGATTCCAAAAACTATAAATAGGACTCAAGGGGTACCCCAGAAGGCTTGTTTCCTGTGCTCTCCTGCTACAGTTTTCAAGTGCTTTCTGAGGGTACCTTAGCTCGGCCTCTGGCTAAGGAGGGGAAGCGCTCTCAGATCTTCCGGGTGTGTGGTGGGTCCTCCCTGCCGAGCCATTGGGTCGGTTCCTCTTGTTTCTTTTGTTGTTTTGCTTGCAGGAGCGAAGTAGGCGCGCAACCACCCCTTCCCCGAGGGCGAACTCCACAGAAGACCGAGGTTTCGGTTTCAACATTTTGGTGCGATGAGCGTGGAGCGTGGTCAGTGCAGAAAAGCTTCAGCGAGCCCGATGACAGGAGGACAGAGATCTGACAGGCCGGACTCCCCCCCCCCCTTTCGCCACGATGGGGATGTTTGAGGATTTCAGGAATGAGGTGCTGAACCTCGTCAAGTTCGCACTCGACACGCGGGCCGAGTGCTCAACTCCAGCAGTTCAGATCGCAGCCGCCCCTTCTCTGGGCGAAGACGCCCCCGGCAGGCGAGCTGGGAAGGAGGTGGCCGAGGAAGGCCGGGGGTGCGAGCTCCCCGGGTGCGAGCTCTTCCCCGGCTCGGCAGGCCAAGGCCGGTTCGGCGAGCTAGGCTCGCGAGACTCGCCAGCTCGCCCAGTGGGGGGAGGAAGTCCCTTCAGCGACTTGGTTTCCTCTGCTCAGTTCCAGATGGGTTCAGGGAACCCGAGATGTCCTACTACACCGGGAAGGGAGACCCGGTCCAGCACGTTCAATGGTTCGAGGATATGGTTTCAATCCGGCAGATGTCGGACGGGTTCAAGTGCCGACTCTTCGCTATCACCCTCAAGGAGAAGGCAAGGGAGTGGTTCCACCAGCTACCGGTCAGCTCCATCTACTGCTTCGAGGACCTGCGCCGGGGGTTCATGCTGAGGTTCACTACCTCGAAGAGGAGGAAGGAGTCGGAATCCCTGTTCCACATCAAGCAGGGGGTGAATGAGACGCTGGGGAGCTACGTGGATCGGTTCCAGGAGGAGGTTACCCAGGTCCAGGAGATGTCGGGCCATAGTTTGATGATGGCCTTTACCCTGGGCCTGCAACATGGATTCTTCAGGATGGAGCTGAAGAGAGTTCCCCCCCTCTCCTACGAGGAGCTGATGGAGAGGGCGGCGAGAGAAGTTGACGGGGAGGCGTCAAACCCGGAGTTTGCGCGGAAGCTGGTCGGGTGGGCCACGAAGGAGGAGAAGGAATCGAGAGGAGGAAGGGGACAGGAAGAGTGGAGAGGAGAGCCCCGGCAGAGGGAGCAGAGGCAGCTCCAGGGGCAGGGGCAGCCTAGGTGGGGGCGTCAGGAGCCCGACCGTCAGCTGGGTTGGAGGCCTGAGTGGCAAGGGCAGGGGCCACAGAGAGGATACCAAGGAAGGGATCGTCATCAAGGGGGGCAAGATCAATTCCACCCCCCGGGCTAGAGGCAGGCTCAAAGGCCCCGACTCCCCGATCAAGAAGAGGCTATGGCCATAGCCATGGGGGAGAGGAGGAGAGAAGTTAGGGTGGAGTTGCTCTATTGCGACTTCCATCAGGAAGAGGGGCACGCCACAGCCACGTGCCCTGAATTCCTTGAAATAAGGGGGAACAGGGAGCAGCAGCAGCAGCAGGGGCGCCAGGAAGTGAGAATAGAGGAGGTCCTGCCTCGGGCAGAGGAGCACCGTTGCGAAGACCGGGTGGACATTGGGACCCGAGGAGGGATCGGATTGATCCACGGAGGGGTGGGGGTCGAGGCTTCCCGGAAGGGGAGCCTCCACACCATGTACCGTCGGAGCGTTGCCTCCACATCCCAAACCCCACCCCCAGAAGAGAGGATCACCTTCTCCAGGAGCGACATGCCGGATCACGAGGATCCATTTTGCGATGCGCTGGTCATCAAGGCAGCCATCGAAAATTTCACCGTCTCTCGGATCATCGTTGACAACGGAAGCTCCGTCAACGTCGTCTTTAAGAAGGCGTTTGACGCGATGAAGGTGGAGGCGAATAGGGTGTTGGCCTCGGATGGACCCTTGTTCGGGTTTTCGGGGGAGAGGAAGTGGAGGGAGGAGTCGGCCTCCATGTCACCCTGGGGGGCAGTCCAGAAACTGCAGGTTCGTCATCGTGGACGCCCCCAGTAGCTACAGGGTCATCTTCGGAAGGCCCCTTATCAGCGTCTTCCGCTGCGTCCCCTCATCATTAAATCAGTGTTTGAAGTTCAATGCTGAGGGCATTCAGGTTAGGGTCAGGGGGGACCCCAAGGTGGCGCGGGAATGCAATGTCACCGCTGTGAACTCCATCTCTTGGCAGGAGGGAGCCGAGGAGATGGGGCGAAGGATGGAGGAGGCTGAGCAGGAAGCAGGCAGGGAGGAGCTGGAGGTGGAAGGCTGTGCAGAGGAGGAGGCAGCAGGAAGAGATCAGGAGGAGATGGCCGAAGTGATGGCCGTGGAGGAAGAGGTGGAGGTGGAGGTCCCCGTTCCGGAGGAGAGGGATGCTGAAGGATGGGGGGAGTAGTCCAGGTTGGAGGTTGCAGAGAAGGTCCGCGTCAGCGGAGGGCTGACCCCGGAGGACCACGGCAGGATGCTTGAGTGCATCCAGAAGAATGTGGACATCTTCGCATGAAACGCCGCGGAGATGTCGGGGGTTGACGCGGATGTGGCCTGCCACCGCCTCAACCTGGACCCGGGAACACGCCCCGTCCAACAAAAGAAGAGGTCCACTGCGGACAAGCTGGCAGAGCCCATCAGAGAGGAGGTGGCAAAGCTTCTCAAGGCCGGCTTCGTGTCCGAAATCCAATACCCCGGCTGGGTCTCCAATGTGGTCATGGTCAAAAAGGGGGCCGGTGGCGAATGTGTATCGATTTCTCTTTACTTAATAAAGCTTATCCTAAGGAATGTTATCATTTGCCTCGGATCGACGCGCTGGTTGACTCAGCCGTTGGTTTTTCTGTAATGAGTTTTCTAGATGCTTTTTCAGGTTATCATCAAATCAGGATGCACCCCCCGGACATCAAGGATGTCTCATTCATCACGGGGGATGGATGTTATTGTAACAAGATGATACCCTTCGGGCTAAAGAACGCAAGGTCGACCTACCAGAAGATGATGGATAGGGTCTTCAAAGAGCAAAAGGGGAGGAATCTGGAGGTGTATGTAGATGACCTTATGATCAAGAGTCAGGATGTGGACTCCCACCTCCAAGACCTAGAGGAGACTTTTGCCACCCTGCGCGAGTACAAGATGCGGTTGAACCCCCTGAAATGTGTCTTCGGGGCTAGCAGGGGAAAGTTCTTGGGACATCTCCTCACCCCTGCGGGGATCGAGCCTAATCCTGACAAGGTCAAGGCTATCATGGAGCTAGGGTCGCCACGGAATACCAAGGAGGTGCAACGCCTGACAGGAAAGTTGGCAGGGCTGAGTAGGTTCCTCTCCCTGGCTGGAGAAAAGTGATCCCCCTTCTTCAAAACGCTAAGGGGCGGCCAAAGGTTTGAATGGACCAAGGAGTGCGAGGAGGCATTCTGAGCCCTCAAGATGCAGTTAACCCAGGCACCGCTGCTCCAAGGGCCCAAGGAGGGGGAGGACCTGTTCTTGTATCTCGGGGTCGGGGCAGAGGCCTTGAGCTCCGTCCTAGTTCTGGAGGAGGGGAAGAAGCAGCTCTCTATCTACTACGTGAGTCGGGTCCTGAGGAAGGCCGCGCTCCGGTATCCAATTTTAGAGAAGCTGGCCTTCGCCCTGATCATCTCAGCCCGAAGGTTGCGACCTTATTTCCAGGCACACTCAATCCGGGTGGTAACTGACTATCCTCTCCGCAACATCTTTGAGGGGGTGGAGCATTTTGGTAGGCTGGCCAAGTGGTCGGTGGAGTTGAGTGAGTTTGACGTTTCTTTCGTTTCGCGCCTCTCGATCAAAGCTCAAACGATGGCCGACTTCTTGGCTGACTATGTGATTGAGGTGGCGGAGGAAGAGCTCACTCGCCCGACTCCTTGGAAGGTGAAGGTGGATGGCGCCTCGGGGAGGCATTCCCTGGGAGTGTGGGTGATCTTGGAGAGCCCTCAGGGGACTAGGATTGAGCAAATGGTGGTGGTTCACTTTCCCATCACCAACAATCAAGCCGAGTATGAGGTCGTGATAGCAGGGCTGCGCCTGGCCAGGGAGCTGGGGGTGCTGGACGTGGAGGTCCTTACCGACTCCATGGTGGTAGCTTCCCAGATCAACGGGGAGTTTGAAGCAAGAGAGCCTACCCTGCGGATGTACTTAGCCAAGGTAAATGGGGTCATCGGCACGTTCCAAACTTTTTCCATCCAACACGTGCCCCGGGAGGAAAATGAGCAGGTCGATCAGCTCGCAAAGCACGGTCCTCGGGTGGGGGGTACCATCACCGACCTATTCCGCCCTTCCATCGAAGAGGGGGAGCTCATGGAGATAGATCAGCGGCCTTCATGGATGGACCCAGTTGTAACTTTCCTTTCCACGGGAGAGTATCCGGAGGGGGCAGATAAGAAGAAGCTCAGGCATAAGTCAGCGTATTACCTCCTCCAGGACGGGCAGCTGTATAGGAAGACACTCTTGGGGATGTTGGCTCGTTGCGTGGCCGAGGGGGAGGTACAAAGAATCTTGGAGGAAGTCCACTCAGGGGAGTGTGGGAGCCACTCCGGGAGTCGGACCCTGGAAGGGAGGATTGTCAGGCATGGGTACTTCTGGCCCACCCTGGGCCACGATGCAACGGAGTTCACAAGAAGGTGCCACAAATGCCAGCTGTTTGCCCCCCTCCAGCTACAGCCGGCCCAGAAACTCAAACGTATCACGGCCCCCTGGCCTTCGCCATTTGGGGAATGGATTTGGTTGGGCCGTTCCCCCAGGCCAGTGGGCAGAGGAGGTTCCTCCTAGTAATGATCGATTACTTCTCCAAGTGGTTGGAAGTGAAGGCGTTGGCCAAGGTGACCTCCCAGGTTATCAGGAACTTTGTTTGGGGGGAGATCATCTGCCGTCATGGGCTGCCCCAGGCCATTGTCACGGACAACGGGCCCCAGTTCGCCAGCGCTGAGTTCACCAGTTTTTGCGAGCAGCTTGGAATCGACCTCAGGTTCGCCTCGGTCCATCACCCCAGGAGCAACGGGCAGGTGGAGGCCGCGAACAAGATCAATGTCAACCTCCTGAAAAAGAAAGTAAAAAATCTGAAGGGAAGCTGGGTGGAGCAGCTCCCCGCGGTTCTCTGGGCCCTGGGGACCACTCCCAACAAGTCAGGCTCTCACCTAGCTGGCAGGGCTGGAAGTCACTCGATGGTATTAGTAGTGGACCCCGAGCAGATCCCGCTGTCAGGCTCTCACCTAGCTGGCAGGGCTGGAAGTCACTCGGTGTCATCCTTGGGCCTCGAGCAGATCCCGCTGTCAGGCTCTCACCTAGCTGGCAGGGCTGGAAGTCACTCGATGGTATTAGTAGTGGACCCCGAGCAGATCCCGCTGTCAGGCTCTCACCTAGCTGGCAGGGCTGGAAGTCACTCGGTGTCATCCTTGGGCCTCGAGCAGATCCCGCTGTCAGGCTCTCACCTAGCTGGCAGGGCTGGAAGTCACTTGATGGTATTAGTAGTGGACCCCGAGCAGATCCCGCTGTCAGGCTCTCACCTAGCTGGCAGGGCTGGAAGTCACTCGGTGTCATCCTTGGGCCTCGAGCAGATCCTGCTGTCAGGCTCTCACCTAGCTGGCAGGGCTGGAAGTCACTCGATGGTGTTAGTAGTGGACCCCGGGCAGATCCCGCTGTCAGGCTCTCACCAAGCTGACAGGCTGAAGGTCACCCAGAGAAGTCCTTCCCCCCCCCCAGGTAGTGTCTAACAAACTTGGCCCTTCCGAGAGAGGAGAGCTCGGCATGGGCGAGTTTGAGCTCGCTGCCCCAGCTCGGGCTCGGCAGAAGATCGGCAGGATAGAGCTTTGGACCTCGCTACGAGGAGACGGGCCCCGCCGGGCCGCCTCGTCCCCCCACTATGTTTTACTCAGAAAGGTTTAGAAAAGTTGGTCTCACACTAATAAGATGACGGACAGCTCGCGAGCAAACTGGGGCGAATCCTGAGAATTGGCAAGCCAGGCCCTGGGACCTCGCCAAGGGGAGGCCGATCCCGCCGAAAGGCCCCGCCCCCGCTTTATTTTACTTGGGAAAATTCAGTTTTATTTTTGATTAAGTAGGCCAAGGACAGCTCGCGAGCGAGCTGCGGCGGAGCCCTGGAAATTGTCGAGCACTCAAGATACTCTCTCGCGGGCGCGTACTAATGAAATGAATATCCTACTCGTAGTACCTGTCTATGCGAGGTCGCCTGGGGAAGTACTTGCGGATATGCAGAACACAGCAAAAAGGAACAAAAAAATGGCACGGGTATGATCAAATCTTTTTTCATTAAATAAAGGTGTTTACAGGGGCTCGCCTCGGCGAATGAACAAAAAGAAGAAGAGTATACAAATTTAGCCCCCCCCCCCCCCCCCCGCCGGACCGGTTCTCTCCTTCGCCCGATTGATCCTGGAAGCCCTTCCCGAACATCGCGTCCAGGCTATCCTCCTTCTCGCTGGGCGGTGTCGCCGGGAACAAGCTCGGCATCAGGTCCTTGGCGGAGATCTCCTCGCACCCCTCCACCAGCACCCCCGTGTCCTTCATCATCTGGAGGGTGCATTTGGCAGCTTGGATTGAGTTGATCCGTAGCCTCTCGGCGAGGTCGGCCTCGCCAAAGACCCGTGGCCTCTTGTAGGGGAGGGTAGGGTCGACGTCACCGGCCGGGAAGAAGATCTTCGCCTGGCGGCGGGCCTCGCGGCTGAGGTTCTGGTTTTTCTCCTTCAGCCTCGCATTCGCCCCCTCCAGCTCGGCAAGTCGGGCGCGCAGCTGGCCGATCTCCTCCTCCTGCTCGGCATTGCGAGCCCGCAGCTCCCCGGCAGCCTTGGCATCCTGATGAAAGAGAGATTCGTTAACAGCGCAAAATATTACAAGTAAAAGAGGGAAGGAGCCGGATACTCACCAACCCGCCGGCGGCCTCGGCGAGGAGACCCTCGGCGATGCCGAGCTGCCTCGCCTGGTCGGCGACCTTGTCCTTGGCGACATCGCGGGCCTGCTCGGCTTTTAGGAGTTGATTGCTGAGGGCAAAGCTGCGGCGGGTCAGCATGTGGTGCAGCTCCATGGTCCGCAGATGGGCCTGCAGACCCTCATGGCCGAGCGGCCGCAGGGTCATGTTCTTGTAGGCCTCGGCATACTCGCGGCCATAGAGGCCGAAGCCGAGGGCGTAAGCATGGCCGGTGGCGGGCTCGCGGTCATGCCAGGACGGATGCAGAGTGGAGATGGAGACCCGATGAGCCAGCTCGTCCCACTGCACCATGGGCTCCCCCGCCGAGTCCTTCCACCGCCCCCCGAAGTTGAAGAGGGGATGTTGTTTCGGCGCCCCGCGCTCGCGAGCCGCCCTCTTCGCCGAAGGAGGTGGGGAGATCGTCGTCGCAGAAGGAGCCTCGCTGCCCTTCCGGCCTTTGCTGGTGATCTCCTTCAGCGGGCTCTCCGGCGACGCGTCGGGGAGGGGGGGGTCTCAGACGAGCTTATGTATATGAGGCTGGATTGATGTTGATGTTGCTTTCCCCGCGGAGCGAGTACGGCCTTCTTCATCTTCTTTGGTAATGGCTGGCGGTGTGGCGGGTTCGACCCCGCATCCTCAGGTCGCCTCTTGCTGGAAGAGGGTTGGGAGAGGGCCTCCTCATCTCGGCAGGCCGCCGCCGCCGCCTTCTCGCGGGCAAGGGGGTCCGGGTACAACCCCGAGTCTGCGAACGGCGGGTTCACAGGAATGAGCCGCTCCCCTGCAAAGAAAAACTTGGAAAAAGTTGGATCTTCAACAGCAGTATAGCGAGCTCGGTAACCCGCCGAGCTCGGCAATAAGGGAAGTACAATACCTTCGCCGGGCAGAACGGGGGGAAGCGCGTCGAGGCCCCTCCGCAGGAAGGCGACCTCGAAATCCTTGTGGAGGAAGTATTTGTGGAGCTCGGCATCGTTGTCGGACACGGCCGGCGGGCGGTAGACCTCCTTGCCCTTCTGCTGCGGCGAGTACGGGATGTTGCCGAGGTCGCCCTTGATAAAGGCGATCTTGCTCATCCAGTTGTGATTAGAGCTGTCACGGTTCCGGTTCAGTTCCGGTTCTACTAAAACCATGAACCGAACCACTGAGGTAACAGTTCTTCAAATTAGAACCAAAACCTTATTTGATTTAACCGGTTCCGGTTCTGGTTCCGGTTCTAGCTTAATTTTTGGAATCGTCGTGTCAACGGTTCCGGTTACGGTTCAACAAGAACCAAAACCGAACCGGTCACTATCGGTTCGGTCCGGTTCCATGCGGTTCGGTCTGGTTCCAATCGATTCCAACTAAAACTAAAATCAAACTTGGCGGAATAAAATAAAAGAGGGCTGCAGATAGTAAAACTCAAAACAATATCAAAATAAAAATAATTATGTGGTCCACTTCTCCACGGTCTTTTCCACGATCGGTGGGATAGTATCATTTGTCTTCCTACGCGTGTAGACTTGTCACAAATTCTAGTTGGCTTGCGCACATCTCGTCGGCATGCTCAACCGTAACAACCGCCTACAATTAGTTCTCTTTCATGATTATTAATAAATAGTAGTTATAATAATAATAATAATAAACGGGTTGCGGTTTAGTTCTACTTCGATCCGGTTCGGATCGGGTCTAAAAATCTTGAAACCGCTTGAGACTTGTATGTTGCGGTTCCGGTTCCGGTCCAGATAATAATATGTAAGAACCACACCCGGAGCAATGTTGTTCACGGTTCCAAAATTCAAACCGGAACCCGAATAATTTGCAAACGGTTCGGTCCAGTTCTTTGCGGTTCCGGTTCGGTTTCGGTTCAGTTTGCGGTTTTTGATTTTAAGTGACAGCTCTAGTTGTGATGTTTGTTCGCAATCTCGCGAACCTTGATCAGGGAGCCGCCAAAGGAGGCGACCCCATCCGGCGTCGCCTTATAAGAGAAGAGTTTCCTGAATACTGTCAGGTTGAACTCAATCCTCTCCCGCCGGAGGTAGCTCACGAACGCCACCATCATGGCGATGGCGTTGGAGTTCAGCTGCGCGGGCACCGCGCCATAGTACTTCAGAATCTGCCGGACCTCCGGCCAAAGGGGGAGGCGCAGCCCCACCTCGAAGTGAGAGATGGGGAAGGCGAGCTCGTCATCATAAAAGGTATTGATGTCCTCCACCTGTCGCGGCCGGCGCGCCTCGAAGCCCGGCGGAACGTAGTCGCCAACGAATTGCGCGAGCTCCTCCTCGGTGGTATTCCCCTCGAAAAATCAGTAATTAGTGAAGTGCAGGTCGCACTTGGTGCGGCCGTCGGCGTCAGGGTTGGCTTTGCCCATACTCGCAGAAGAGGGGATGGAGCGCGGGCAGAAAAGTGAGAAAGCACAGAGAGAGAGAAAAGCAAGCAGTTAAGGCGATAGTACGGGGTTGGTGGGAGGGGGGGGGCTATTTATAGAAAAAGAAATCTGGGGTCAGGCCATCCAATCGGCTCAGCTCGCCGCCCCAGCTCGCCACCCCAACTCGCCACCCCAACTCGCCACCCCAGCTCGCCGACTTCCGGCGCGTCTCAACCAAGGCTAAGTCAAACATCGCAATATATTATTTGAATAACGCATGTCCAAGAATATTCTAAAAATTACTTATTACAGAGACTAAGTTCAGGAATAGAAAAGCGGGGCACGCGAGCAGGGGGAACACCAGGAGGCGAGTACCGGTCGGCTCGGCAAAGGAGCCGCCCTCTTATCTACCCCGGTCTTGCGGCTCCCGCCCCCCAGACTGTCGCGCGCGGAGCAGCTCGCGGATCCTCCCCGAATTCCTCTGCGCCACTGAGAGGTCGTCGTCTATCTCGTCCAGAAGCCGGGAAGGGGACATCAGCTCGCCAGCCTGGCCGCTTCGCACATCGTCAGCGAGACGCGCGTAGTCGCGTTGTAACGTCTCGTTGACCCCCTGCACCTCGCGCAGCCCGCACACCAACTTCTTGAGAAGCTTAACCTCCCTCCTCGTCAGCTCGCCTTGATCCACTTCAGGGCCCAGGTAAGAGTCCAGCGCGCTTGGGGAGGGGAGGGGAGAGTAGTGGGCTGCCCGCGAAGACTCCTCGGCAGCGGATTGGCTGGGGGGAGTTGTGGAGACAAATGTCAGCAAAAAGAGGAATGCGGGAAAAGCGCATGGAGCAAGAATCCAAGCAAAATTGACCTGACGAGCTCGGCAACTCGAAGGAGATGCGGGGAGGGATGAACCTCAGATCCTTCCCGCGACCTGGGCCGCGAGTCCCCGGTGAGAGAAGCTCGAATCCCGGGGTAGGGATGGTTCCCAGACCCGCCCCCGCGGCCACGACGGTTTGCCGAGGAGAGGGGGCGCGCATCGGCGAGCTCGGCCTTTGCGAGCTCAGCCCCAAGGTCCCAAAGGGAGGGGACGGCTCCCGGTGGGGGTTTTCCGAAGTCTTGGCTCGCGGGGTGGTGTCTTGCGGCGCGGTGTCTTCTACGCCATCAGGGCGGCGGTCTGGGCCGTCGCAGACCTCGACGACGTTCTTCCCTCTTTCGAAGGCAGGCAGAGTGGAGGAGCCGGTCTCGTGCTCCAAGGTGGCCCTCAGGTCGTTGTAGATGGGCTTGGCCGCGTGGGGGAACGGTTTCATCTTCTTGGAGCTGGGCTCGGCAGAGCCACCCTGCGGCACAGTGGCAGGGACCGCCGTCAGGGCGGCTACGCGAGCTGCAGAAGCCTGGCGAGCTCGGTCTAGACGCTCTTGAATCTCCTTGGGGAGCGGCATCTTGGCAGGGTTAGAGCGAAGGGAATGGCAAGAGTCAGGCAGGTAAGCAGGTGCATATATATAGCCACAGGTGGGCCCCACCCGAAGATTCCCTCCAGCCCACCGCGCACTCGCCAAACACTTGGGGTTGGATGTTTCTTTCCGAGCTTTGCCAAGCTCAAAAAGAGCGGGGATTATGTACAACCCCGTGTCTGGCGAGTGAGGTCGCCAAGGACCATACCAGGCGGTTCAGATCGTCCAAGCAACATGCAAGCCCAGCAGAGGACTGAAGATTGTGGGCGAGCTCGGCAAGGAGAAGCCGAACCCGAGCTCGGCATTCGTCGACCGCGAGCTCGGTATTCGCCGAGCTAGGACAGTATTCGTCGAGCTGAGGTCGACTAATGAGAGCCGACTGATGGGCGAGCTCGCCATCCCGAATCGCACTAGCGCAAAGGAGCTCGGCAACAGCAGGCGAGCAGGATCTGCCGAGTTGGCCAGGCTCCCCAGCTCGCCCAGATATATGAGGTACTTTTTAATGTTTTGCCCCCGCTTGCCTGCCTATAGCCCTTCAAAACAATGGAGTTTGGCTGTTGGCAGACCCAACCAAGGGTTTTTTGGTAACTTCAGATCAGTTCATTTTGGTTATTGGCAGTTCAGATTCCAAAAACTATAAATAGGACCCAAGGGGTACCCCAGAAGGCATGCTTCATGTGCTCTCCTGCTCCAGTTTTCAAGTGCTTTCTGAGGGTACCTTAGGTCGGCCTCTGGCTAAGGAGGGGAAGCGCTCTCAGATCTTCCGGGTGTGTGGTGGGTCCTCCCTGTCGAGCCCTTGGGTCGGTTCCTCTTGTTTCTTTTGTTGTTTTGCTTGCAGGAGCGAAGTAGGCGCGCGACCACCCCTTCCCCGAGGGCAAACTCCACAGGAGACCGAGGTTTCGGTTTCAACAATCATACTATTGATAAAGTCGGGTGAATTTTGAGTAGTAGGCCGATAAAGGTCGATCACCCTGTCGCAGGAGGAACAACCGGTGACGAAGTTGGTAGATCTGAGCAACATTGCCTCGACCAGAATAAGTAATCTTTGTACGCTTCCAAATATCTGTTGCTATACCCAAGAACAGATAGTTCCGAGAGTTGGACTCCATCATATAGTTAAGTGGCCAAGACATTACCAGGGAGTTGTCCGACTCCCACTGAAGCCACTCAGGAGAGTCAGACGCAGGGGCCTTCACCGTGCCACTGACATGGCCAAATAATCGGCGGCTTTTGAGGGCAAGACTGGTGGAGCGAGCCCACGGGAGGTAGTTGGAACCATCCAATTTCATAGTGGTGATCTGAGGAGTACCATGGTCTGAGGGGACGCGGTAAGGTCCAACGGAAGCCGAAATAGGAGAGGTCATTCCACCGGAAGACATGGTGGTAGAGGATTCACTTCCAGCCATAAGGAAATCCGGAATATAAATCGAGGACGCACCAAATAATCACAAGGATGTTGAAGGAAAAACATCCCTCATAGAAAGAGGGGAAGAGACGAAGGGACTGTCGGCATCGAGGAAATCAAGACTTCATGGAGCCGACGAACAAGAAGAAGATAATAATAGTTAAAGAAAATAATATTTCTAGACAAGAATAGTTGAACAAAATAAAATTTCTAGCCAAACTACCAGTGGGCTCTGAGGCAGTGAATCAAGCTATAGTCCAAACTTCAAAGCGCGGGACGCGGCGTGAGGCGCGGGACGCGGCGTGAGGCGCGGGACGCGGCGGGAGGCGCGGGACGCGCGGGACGCGGCGGGAGGCGCGGGACGCGGGACGCGGCGGGGGGCGCGGGACGCGGCGGGGGGCGCGGGACGCGGCGGGGGGCGCGGGACGCGGCGGGGGGCGCGGGACGCGGCGGGGGGCGCGGGACGCGGCGGGGGGCGCGGGACGCGGCGGGGGGCGCGGGACGCGGCGGGGGGCGCGGGACGCGGCGGGGGGCGCGGGACGCGGCGGGGGGCGCGGGACGCGGCGGGGGGCGCGGGACGCGGCGGGGGGCGCGGGACGCGGCGGGGGGCGCGGGACGCGGCGGGGGGCGCGGGACGCGGCGGGGGGCGCGGGACGCGGCGGGGGGCGCGGGACGCGGCGGGGGGCGCGGGACGCGGCGGGGGGCGCGGGACGCGGCGGGGGGCGCGGGACGCGGCGGGGGGCGCGGGACGCGGCGGGGGGCGCGGGACGCGGCGGGAGGCGCGGGACGCGGCGGGAGGCGCGGGACGCGGCGGGAGGCGCGGGACGCGCGGGACGCGACGGGAGGCGCGGGACGCGGCGGAGAAGACGCGCGGGTTACGCGACAGGAGGCGCGGCCGGAGCTGTGCGGGATGGGGTTGAGCACCTGGAGCAGCGGGATCGGGAGACGTGGCTGAGCGGGAGCGGGAGAGACGAGGCTGTGCGGGAGCAGCGGGATCGGAAAAACACTAAAGGGGCTCTGATACCATATTGAGGAAAATAGAATGATTCATTCAATTAAAACTAGGCTCCGATATATATATATATATATATATATATATATATATATATATATATATATATATATATATATATACGAGCATCTTCGCACGGGCTACGCCCGTGCTCGATGCTCTCGGGCGGCCTTCGTCCGCATCCAGGCGGGCTTCGCCCGCCTCTCCGCACAGTCTTCGCCTGTGCTCGAGGCATTTGCGGGCTACGCCCGCAACATATGTGTATGAGTACTCAAAATGACCGTAAAAAAATATACATTAATATTATCATTTTTATTTTATAAAAAAATGTACATTTTAACATACAAAAAATAATTTTTCTCTCTCCAATTTCTACATCTAATTCTCTACCCTTCTTTCTATGACACTCTCTCTCCTACCTCTCTCCATATGTTTCTCTCTCAAGTCTCACCGCCACACTCTATGTAATATTATAATATATCACTCGTTTCCTCTTTTTTTCTCTCTCTAAAATATACTCAGCATTGATTATCTGTCAGCTACTCCTTCCGCCTTTATCTCTCTTGCAACTCATATATATCGGTATGTTATATATATATATATATTTCTCATATATAAAGATATATCAAATTGATGAATATGCACACATACCGATTGAATATCCTCCCTCATGTGTCTGAGCTTCATATTAAAAATCCGAAGCCATTCATCCATGTCTTCCACTGAGACGCTAACTGCTTCTAGACCCTGTAACACCTGTTCAGCTCCAAAATTGGAAGTGTGAGACATCATCCCGAATAACATAATATTTCAAGCACCATAGATTATATTCTAAGTATGTTGGTACTAACTAAGAAAAGGGCAAAAACATGTGCATCAGAAATTCATATCTTTCAGACAAGCAAAGTCATAGATGACATCAAAAGCATGATAATGCATAAAAACTCTACAAAAATCAGCTCACAATTATGGAATCAAAATAATAAAATAGAATAGAAGAGTGGAAACAACTAACCAAAATACCTTTTGTACTAAGGGTTCACTTTCTAGGACAGAATGGACATTTGCTGCTTCCAAGGCATGAAGTTCGCGTTTCAATCTTTCAGAAAAAGCCTCTGCTTCACCAATGCCCATTAAATATCTACATCATCATCTTAGGTTCAAGAAACCATGCATGTTTAAAATGCATGAAGATGCATCAAGGAAAAGGATAAACGGAGAGAAAACAGAAAACACATGCAGATATCATAATAACTGTAGAAAAGTGGTTCAAACCTTGTATATACTTTTTGAATACAAAAAAACAAGTATGAGTACAAATATATAGGAGAGAGGAGAGAAAGACAGCTATACAAATAATAACACTAAATCCTACATGGGCCATGTTAATGGGTCAACATATTATTTTTCCTAGTATTCTCTAACACTCCCCCGCAAGCTAGAGCGTACAAGTCGTAGGCACCAAGCTTGGACAAGAACTGATAGTAAAGAGGTCGTGATAAGGCCTTGGTGAAGATGTCAGCAACTTGGTGAGGATGTCAGCAACTTGCTGAACAGCAGGAACATGTGTTAACTCTATCTTCTTCAACTGAACCTTCTCCCGAATGAAATGACAGTCAACTTCAATATGTTTTGTCTGTTCATGGAAGACCGGATTCTTGGCAATGTGTATAGCAGTTTTACTGCTGCAAAATAAAGTGGCAGGTGAGGAGAGCTTGACTCCTAGATCATCAAGGAGACCCTCAAGCCATGTGAGCTCAGACAAAACTGCTTCCATTGATCAATACTCGGCCCCAGCAGATGAGCGAGCAACCACAGACTGTTTCTTGTTGCGCCATGTAATAAGATGTCATTCAAAGTAAATGCAGTATCCACTTGTGGAATGACGGTCATCCAAAAAACCAGCATAATCAGAATCAGAGTATGCAATCAGAGATAAGGGAGACAAAGAGGGCTTGTATATAAGTCCTCGTCCGGGAGCAGTCTTCAAGTATCGAAAAAATAGCTGGACTGCCTGAAGATGAGAGATACGTGGCTCATGCATGAATCGACTGACAACTCCAACAACAAATGATATATCAGGTCTAGTAACAGTGAGATATATCAGCTTTCCCACAAGACGGCGATATTACTCTGGATTCGAAAAGAGCAAATCAGATTTCAAGGCATGAGCACAAAGCTTGTGATTGATATTCATGGGAGTGTCAGCAGGCTTGCATCCAGAATAGACTGCATCATGAAGTCAAGACAGTACTTTCTCTACGATAACACAAGCCCATCAGGTCTCAGAGTCACTTCGAGACCAAGAAAATATAGAAGGCTTCTCAGGTCCTTTGTTTGAAACACAGTTGCAAGATGTTGTTTGATCATCTGTATTCCTGAAGGATCGTCTCATGTAATCAAAATATCATCCACATATACCAAAAAAATCATTGTGCATGTTGGACAATGACGAGTGAACAGAGAGAAGTCGGTCGAACTCTGAGTGAACCCAACAGCACTAACGGACTTACTAAATTTATCAAACCATGCCCGAGTAGACTGCTTGAGACCATAAAGAGACTTTTTCAGACAACAGACAACAGACCCCAGTGGTCTCAAACTCGGGAGGTTGCTGCATATAAACGGTCTCCTGTAAATCGTCATTAAGAAAAGCATTTTTGATATCCAGTTGGTGCAATGGCTAGTGGCGGTGAACAGCGAGGGAGATCAACACACAAACAGTATTGATTTTAGTGATCGGAGAAAAAGTCTCATCATAATTCAGACATTGTTGTTGAGTAAAACCACGAGCTACTGGACGAGTTTCCAAACGGCGAACCGTCCCATTCGGACCCTGTTTGATGGAAAGCACTCACTTACATCCCACACAATTTTGTCCAAGAGGAAGCGGGACCATATCCCAAGTGTGGTTTGCCCAAAGAGCAGACATTTCCTTGTCCATAGCCACCCGCCATCCGGGATGTTGGAGAGCCCCCTGCACAGAATTAGGGGTGATAATTGATGATAAATAAAGAGCACTTTGTCGGAGTTCCGGAGAGAGGCGGTTTAAAGAGACATAGTTCGTCATCGGGTGAGCAGTGGAACCTGTTGCCGGATCCGCAGGCTACAATACATCATTAGAGGAGGGCATCTCCCGTAGGGTAGTAGACAAAGGACGACGAGTATACACACAGATGATAGTTGGTTTGGGTGGGATTGGTGAGGGAAGGATTGGCGGGTTTGGTGTTATTGGCGTGGGAAGGAGAGGTGGAAGGTTTGAATGAACAGGGATAGCAGGCCGCGGAAGAGGTGGCGGAAGTGGAGAATCAGCTGGTTGAGAGTAATATGACTGATTTTCGAGAAAGGCGACATCAGCAGAAGTAACAACCTTGTGATCCTTGAGATAAAAACAAATGTAGCCCTTCTGAGTCTGAGAGTAACCCACAAACATATATTTAGTGGCACGTGGAGCAAGTTTGTCAGTGGACGGGCCAAGATGATGAACAAAGCACATGCAATCAAACACGTGATGGGTGATGGAAAAGGAGGTTTAGAGGGAAAAAGAAGATTGAAGAGAACCGCAAAATTGAGACTAGAGGAAGGCATGCGGTTAATAAGAGTGCAGGCGGTAGAAATCGCAAAATTCCAATATTGTTTGGGAACATTCATTTGAATCATAAGAGAACGGGTGACCTCAAGCAGGTGACGATTCTTGCGTTCAGCAACGTCATTTTGTTGGGGGTATAGGCACACGATGTTTGATGCATGATCTCAAACTCAGCACATAGGTGTGCAAAGGCATGACTAGTGTATTCATGGGCATTATCGGTACGGAGAGTTGTAATTGTAGTGGAAAACTGATTGCGAGTTTCAATGAAAAAAGTACGGAATACACCAGGCAATTCAAAGCGGTCACGAAGGAGATACAGTCAGGTCACCCGAGAGTAGTCATCTACAAATGTGACAAAGTAACGATATCCAAAAACACTAGCAATTTTGAAGGGTCCCAATATATCTGAGTGTACTAGATCAGAGGGAGCAGGACTCCGAGTAATATGTGGTGAGAACGTAGACCGATGATGTTTCCCATAGATACAAAACTCACATGCGAACTCTTGGAGGAAAAATTCGTGGAGAGATTTTTTGAGTATGTTCAGAGGAGCGTGACCAAGACGTCGATGTCAATCAACAGAGCTAATAGAGGACAACACTGTTGGAGGAGAGGGATCAAGGATATAGATACCGTTCGACAAATGTCTTTTTCCGATGATAGACTGCGTCTTGCGATCCTGCACAACACACGAGTTGGAAGAAAAAAATACATCACAATCAAGATCAGTAATGAGACGACCAATAGAGAGAAGATCGAAAGGAGAGCCTATAACATGAAGGGCAGAGCGAAGAATGATGGAGGGAGTAATGTGAATGTCTGCCACGTCAGAAACGGGAATGGTGTCCCCACTAGTAACAGTGACAAACTTGGGATGCACATAGTCCAAATATTGTGGTGATTTCCGTGAGGTAATTTGGTGAGAGGCCCCGGAATCCAAAATCCAAGATGAGCTATGAGCAAGACAGGAGGTACCACCATCGGAAATAGACACCACAGAGCCCAGAGGACGGCTGATCATCTTGCAAAGAATAGTCCGCAACGGGCACAATCAGCGACTATGAGACAGTCCGCAACGGTCACGGTGACAACGCACCAGCGGCAAGAAAGGCCACAACCAGTACGGTAAGAAACAATCCACAGTGGTCACGAGCAGTGACTAAGAGACAGTCTGCAGCGAGAAAGCAGGAGGCAGCTATAATCGAGAGGCGGCAAAGCCTTGATGAAGATGCAGGCTGCAACAGGTACGAGTAGCGACTAAAAGACAATCCACAGCGGTCACGGTGACAACGCATCAGCGGTAAGAAAGTCCACGACCAGCGCGGTAAGAGAACAAGCTCCCAGCGGAAAGAAGAGAGACCGAGCAATAGAACACCAGCGGATAGAAGGGAGCCCGCGGCGGATAGAACCAATCCGCGGCGGTAAGAAGGCAACCCTCAGCGGCCAAGAAAGGCAGAACAACGGCTAAGCAAAGTCGCGAGTTGAGAACAAGCCCGAGACGCAACGGGTAGACAGAGAGACCGCAGCGGGAAGAAGAGACCCGCAACAGTTAGAGGTACGGCAACTAGAGTCCTGAGCTGCCAGCGACCAGAAGAAGAAGAGGCCAGCAAACAGGCACTTAGACTGTGCGGTTAGGAGTTGACTGCAACAAGAATAGCAGAGTACACGAGAAGCCGCAGGCAGTCCGCGCGAACAGCCAAGTCTAGCAGAGAAGAACGTAGCACCGGGCAGGCGGTAAGGGAAGAGCGGCAAGGCAGTCCGGTCAACAAGAAGACCGCGCATAAGAAGCCTGTGCGACACGGAGACCGCGCGACAAGAAACAAGGCCGCAGCGGGAAAGTCTCCTTGCGACAAGAGCGGTGCGACAAGGAGACCGCACGGTAAGAAGCGAGACCGCATTGGGAATGAGGTCGGCACGGCAAGAAAAGAGAGAAAACTGAGAAGTAGTCGTGCGATAAGAAGTCAGCACAACAAGAATAGAGAGAAGGCTATAAAAGGAGCGTAGAGGGGAAAGAAGAGGTGGATCCACGGGAGAGAAGAAAGAGGCGGGAAAGAAGAGGTGGATCCACGGGAGAGAAGAAAGGAGGGAACCGCAGAAGCAATGCGGTCAAGAAGAAGCACAAGCGAGCGGTTAGAAAACGGAGAAGCCGCAAGGGTGCGGTCAGGCCGACACACAAGTCGCAGGGTAACCGGAAGACTGGGCGGCTAGAAAAAAACAAGCAGGACCGGTGACTCTGATACCATGTAGAAAAGTAGTTCAAACCTTGTATATACTCCTTGAATACAAAAAAACAAGTATGAGTACAAGTATAAAGGAGAGAGGAGAGAAAGACCCGGCTATACAAATAATATGGGAATAAACACTAAATCCTACATGGGCCATGTTAATGGGTCAATACATTATTTTTCCTAGTATTCTCTAACAATAACCATATTGTTGTATAATAAAACTAGAATGTCAAATAATAATAATAAATTCACTTGTGATGCACAGCATTTAAGACTGCATTATGAAAAAAAGGAAATAAATTTCTAGAAGTTCCAAGTTAAATAAAGAATATTTGTAAAATTTAGGAAAACAAATCATTTGCGACATCCTAATTTTTGTGCATTATATTAATATAATATCTTTAAGAAATTCAATTTAAATTTTTGTAGCATACAAAATATGATTTATTAATTAAAAATTAACATAAAATTATAATATTAATAGTTAATGATAAGTATTTTTGCACAAAAATCTCTACTTAAAAATCTCCCAATGAGCAGGGAACATTGCTAAAAGATTTAATTCTAAGAGAATTTTAATGGGATGTTTTTAAACCAAAAAAATTTTCTCAAGAATTTAGCTGTAATTTTATCAGTTTTTAGAAATAAATAAGTTACTAAGGAAATGACAAATGAGAATATATATAGGCGTTTTTCCCATGTCTTTTAAATGGGTAGCTCCATTAATAAATTATGAGCAATCCCAACCCTTGATCCTCTCCACCATCTATTATATTATAGCCACCATAAACATGTCCCTTCATTTAACGCATGAGAAAGAGACCGGCCTCACCTAGTCCCCCGAGAACTCCCCCATTGGGCGGCGGACAACTCCCTAAGGCTCCCCACTCCTTAAACTGCTCGCTCACCTCTCAATGGCTTTCGTTTTCAAAAAACCATGTGGAGAATCTGTAGAAGTCCTAGTCGGGAGCATGCCACCCATAGTTACTACGGCCATTCCAGTCGACCATGAAGAGCATCAATCCTCTCAATGGCTCCCCAAGAGAGAAAGGCTCCAATCCAAGTCAATCTAAGTTTTTTTCTCTTTCCCTAAATCTCTAAATTCAAACTTTTAATTCCCGAATTTCTGAAATCATGGAATGGTAAACTGAGGACTATGATTTTAAATGTGAGTTTTTTAATCATATGATATAAATTGATTATTGACATTAACTTGAGTCATCAAATATATTGTATATTTACTTGTGCAATTGGATGATGAAACTCAACCTGTGTTGATAGAAGAAAAGTCCCAAGCCGAGACATTGGACTTGGACAGCTACAATGGCCACCCTTAACGCAAATTTCTGGCTTGGTTTTGAAATATTTTGAAAGTAGGCAATATGAAATATTTTTGAACATGGACAATATGCTTGTTTTTAAATATTACCTTATTTTTGGTCTTTATTTTTAAGCCAAACATGCACTTACTTTTTCGTAATGAGCTAAAATATTTTTTTGAGTGTTGCCTTATTATTTCGATTATTGCATCAAGAATCGAATTTTCATTGCTTTGTATAAAAAATCAAGTTGTACTGATGATATTGTCGTGGGCCTAGCATGTAACATCTTTGGGGTTTTGCTGGAGGTGATGCTGGAGACGTAGATACACGGGAGTCATAGGAGGAAAAGGGATAGTCTTGCTTAACCCTAACCCTAGAATGGGGAATGAAGGGGAGTGAACTAGGAGGAGAGGAAGATGAGACTTGAGAGAGAAGGAGAAGAGTGCTACGGACACACATTGGGGACAAACTTACCATCGCCGTGTGGGCTCGCCGGTGGTTTAAATATCTCCTGTCCTCCGAACAATTACGTTAGAATTTTATGGCTACTTATCTCCATCATTTTGAAGTAATGTTTTAATTTGTCCCGCTTGTTTAAGCCCATGTGGGGGCCAGCTGAATCGTTGAACTATATGGGTGTGTTGGGTGGGTGTTTAATTTTATGCAAAAAGTAAATCTCCTTTCCACCTCTCTCTCTCTCTCTCTCTTTCTCTCTCTCTCTCTCTTCATCGGTCTCTCTCTTCCTTTGTTTCCCTCTCTCTAACCCCTTTACACTCACTCTTCTCCCTCTCGGCGTGCCCTAGGCGGAATCGTAGACCGGCGTACCCTCTCCTCTCGTCTCTCTCTCCATCAGCCATTGGGCGTCAAGGAAACGGGATGGGAAGCTCGACCCTCCGGTAAAATTTTCCCTTTCAACCGTTCGGTCATGATGTCTACCCACGAGGCATGTAACAGTTTGGTATCCGAGGGAAGCGACGACGACATCGCTAAACCCCCCTCTCCATTCGCGCACACCTCTCAGTCCGGCATCCTTCCGCTACCAGCCAGTCTCTGCCCCAACATGACCGATCCCGATCTCGTTGCCCAGTTCCTGGAATATTTCGAGCACATGGAAGCACGCATCGTGGCTCGCATCAACCACCTCCACGCGGACTTTCAACTCCACCTCGATGAATCTCATGGCTCACTACGCCACACCGCCACTTCCAACATCGGGACCTCCGCGAACACTTCCAACTCGTCTGTATCCGGCAAACGCCGCCTCACAGTACCGCCCATAAGGCAATGGGATGCTCAAGTTCGTCAAAATGGATTTTTCGGTCTTTGATATGGATTTTCTATTCTTCGATGGGCACGACGACCCCCTCACGACTCACGTGGTCAAACCGTTGCAAGTTGTTCTTTGCAAACCAACGTACCTTGAAGGAGGACCAGCTTGGTATCGCCTCCTTCCATCCCATGGGGCCAGCCCAGATGTGGTTTACTCAATTCCACAGCGAACATCCGCAACTCACCTGGACGGAGTTCTCGACCGCCTGCACACTTTGCTTTGAGCTGCCACTAGACGACAACCCCCTTGGAGATATCGTGTTATGGAAATCGGGACCGCTAGAGGAATACAGGGAGTGCTTCCAGCTCCTCCTAGCATGTGCCCCTCAGTGTGTCCGGAACAACAAGTGCCAATTTTCACTACGGACTTGCACAAGCGCTGGCGCGTCGACGTTGAGGGTCAAATTCCTCCATATCTCACCATTATCATGAACGGGGCTCGTGCGTGCGAGAAACAACTTCTCTTAGATTGTACCTACTCATTCCATCCAGATCCAGCGCACTCGCTCAAGGGGGGAACACCCACAGCGATCTTCTCAGGGGGGATACCTCTCATACCCCATCGTTCCACCGCCGTTTATCGAACACTGAGTTGGATGACTATTGCGCCAAAGGTTTATGCTTCAATTGTGACAAACTCTTCGTACCCAGACAACATTGCAAGCGCCTCTTTTGGATCGAGGTCGATGCGCCCTCGGAGGACGAGGATGAGGGTGACACATGTATGTCTGAACTTTCCCTTCATGCCATCGCAAGACCTCAAGAGGGGCATACCATACAAATGCGCACTACATTGGCAGGCCAACCCCTGCTGGCCCTCATGGATTCGGGTAGCACCCATAGACTTTTTAGCAACGCCACCGCTCGGCTCCTTCAACTTCAAACCTATCTCCGCTCTAGTCTACGTGTATCGATGGACAATAGATAGCACATGGAATGCTCGGGAGTGTGTCGTCGGGTGCCCCTCACGGTGGAGTCCCAACATTTCCTTGTGGACCTCTTGGGTCGGCCTCAAGGGCTTCAAGGTCGTTCTGGATGTGTGATGGTTATTGACATTGGGTCTGATTACGTGGGATTTTGACCGCCTTCTGATGCAGTGGCGTAGTGGAGCGCAAGTGATTGAATGGTGTGGACAACCACCGCAAGGAGGCCCCACCTCTTTTCTCATCCAGGACCGATTGGGCCAATTCCACCCGATCCCAAGCAACGGCCACCCGACATCCAACAGCTTTTACAATGCTTTGGGGACACGTCCCAACCGACCGGACTTCCCCGCTTCAGAGCCGCGATCACCAAATCGGCCTTCTTCAGAGCTCAGCATCTATTGTGGTGTGTCCCTGCCGCTATCCATTCCTCTAGAAGGATAATAGAGCGTCAATGTGAATTTATGTTGCAACAGGGGCTAATACGACAAAAAGTGTCACTGTTCTCCTCACCCGTGTTATTGGTCCATAAGAAGGATAGTGCGTGGCAATTCTGCGTCGACTACCGATCACTCAAATTCAAGACCGTCAAAGATAAATTCCATATCCATGTGGTCGAGGAACTCTTGGACGAGCTGCATGGGGCCCAATTCTTTTCAAAATTGGATCTTTACTTGGGCTACCATCAAGTGCGCATGGCCCCGAAGGATGTGGAAAAGACTGCACTTCGAACTCATCGCGGTCGCTTTGAGTTCTTAGTAATGTCCTTTAGCCTCACCATTGTTGTAACAACCCGTATAATAAGAACAAATCTAATAATACTATCTTAATGGCAATTTGGTAAATTTGAAAACTAGGTTTTCTATTAACCTAAACCGAGCCAGCCTCCCCCTTTGATTCTCGCATTCCGCAAACCCCTCGTAATCATGTTTTCCGCTATCTCCCGTTTTCGTCGCTGCTCCCGCACGAAGCCCTGCTGCCGATTCTGCCCCGTCTCCTACTCCTGTATCGCCCCGACGCCTCCTCTTCCTCTGGCCGGCAATTTCCTCTGCTCCAGGAGCCAGCTCCGCCTCCTGTGTTTTTCCCCCCTACTTTGATCGGCAGCCCAGCAACAGTTCGCCTCCTACTCCTATTCCTCAGGCCGGCGACATCAACAGCAGCCCCCTGCTTCTTCTTCCTCCTCTGGCAACCATTTTTCCTCTCTGTTCCGGACGGTGAATCTCAAGAGAAACTCCTAGGGTTTTCGCTCGAACCCCTCTTCGTGGACTTTTGAGCCCAGATCTGGCCTCCTTGGGTAAGATATCCCTCTCTTTACCTTTTTTTCAGATTTTTGTTGAGATTATTCGTTAATTTTTGCGCTCCAAATAATCGCTTTCGTGTCGATCTAACTTGTGTTCGTCGTATACTCGACTAATCCTTGTTGTATTTGTGATTTTCGGCGTCGTTCGTCGCTTTAATTGACGGTTCGTGAAGAAGCCTTCTCTGAATTAGGGTTTTCCCAAGCCTAAACGTCGTCAAGTCTCCGTCTTCGCGTGGTGTCTCCTCTCCCCTCACTTTTGATGGAGGTAAACTGCTCTCTCTCTCTCTCTCGTGCGTGTGGCCTTGTAATATAATTGTTGTGTTAACGTTTGGTTTTCTGTCATGTCAAATTATCAAAATTATTTGTCATTGTTCCTGAACAGGTCCAATTAGGGTTTCTAAATCTTACTTGCGTCACTCAGTCGTCTTCGTCAGATTCAGCCTCATTTAAGGCAAGTAGAGATCCCTCTCTCTTGCAATCATTAAGTTTAATTTAATGTTTCTGCTCTTATAATTACATGAATTCATTCGTGAATATGTTGTTCTGCCAAGGGAATCTAGAACTTGAATGTCTATATGACAAGTTAATAGTTTGAGGTTATAATATATTAAAAATGTTTGCAATGACTTGTGTTTGTGATCGTGAATGACCTTATTTGGAAGTCACTTAGATGATTAATCTTCTCGTCTGATATGTAATTCGAGAAATAGTAAATTATTTTCACGATAATAAATATAACGATTTCTGGTTAACAATTAAATTGATGATTTGTGATTTTATATTAAATGTTCAGATCAAACACATGTTTAATTGGGAGATAATTGTGTCTTAGAATGAGTCAATCTAAATGAATATTTGATGTCCAGAAAAATAGCATATTGTAATCGTATCACTCGTGAATGCTTGAACCCACAAAACATAAAGTTCACTATTTAGTTTTTTTTGTCCTCGAATCTTATTCCTTATGTCTATCTGGTTGTAAGTCTTGAGTAAACTCAGTTCTTCATCTGATCTTTTACTTTTAATTGAATTCGTTTCTGTTAAGATCTTTAAAATTTGAATCATGTAACTCATAATATCATAGGCAATCATTGAAATGCGTTGAGGTCACTTGGGTTGCAACCCTCACTGTGCCAGTTGGGACCCACTAAGCCTCCTTGAGTCGGGCCTGAGCCGTGACAATGGTCACAACAAGCAGGAAGTTTTTCTAATAAGACTTGTATTTGGACTAAGTGTGAATCATGCACACCCACTAAAAACACATACACTCTTCATTGATTACAGCTTATGATATTGTATGATCAAATATATATTATTCTTCGGAGTAGTCTCTTGATTCTAGTTATTTCTGTTGACTCATTTATTTGTCTGTTTTAATAGCATCGCTTTATGAAAACTGTTACTTGTATATTTTTGTTTTTATTGTTCTGTACTTTACTTTGCTCACCTGATTATTTCAATGTTCTGAGACTTTTTCATTTTTACTTTGGAATTGTCTTAGCGTTTGTGCTGCGCCGCCAGGTTCCTGAGCCCGTTTTGCGTCAAACTTCTGTTTTCATAGATTGATCTTCTCATTGTGTCAGGTTTAATATTTATGTTTCATTTCTCTTACTGCCAGACGTTTCTTTTATGTAATAAATATGATCAGTAAATCATGGACAACTCCTAGGATAAATATTATATGTACTAGAACTTGACATCATTTGCATGTCCATCCTCTTTTGAATTATAATTGCATGAAATTTATAGCAGTTCCCTGAAAAAACATGAATTTTACAAAATACATGTACATTTCAAATTCACACTGTTTTAAACTCTAAAATCTTCTACATAAAAATCAAACTGTTTTTACTTAAAAGTAAGTATTTTAAACTTATTACCAGTATCTCTGCATTGGCCTTAGCAGAAATGATTTTTTTTCTGCCCATGCATGTGGCATCACGGCCCGCCCGAAGCGCGCTCTGACTTTTGTTGAGACGGGTCGTGACAATTGCCCCCTCCACATTCAAGGCCTTAATAAACAACGTATTTCAGCCCCTCCTCCGCAAGCATGTCCTGTTTTTTATGATATCTTGGTGTAGAACAAATCATGGTCCGACCATCTTCTCGATGAGGTTTTCCACTTGATCCGCCTACATTAGCTCGCCATGAAGGGCTCCAGGCGCTCCTTCGGCAAGCAGTGAGTGGCTTATTTGGGCCACAATGTGCACTCTGAGGGCGTGTCGGCACCCATCCTTCAGCTACCCAACTTCACAGCGGAATTCCAAGTTGAATGTGAGGCGTCTAGCGAAGGGCGCGACGCAGTTTTGCAACAAGCGGGTCATCCTATTGTGTATTTCAGTCGCGGCATGGCTGATCACCACCACAAATTGTTAGGGTACGAGCAGGAATTAATCGGACTCAACAAGGTTGTACAACGTTGGAGGACGTATCTTTAAGGTCGGGCTTTCCTCATTCGGACCTACCATTTCAGTTTAAAATTCCTTCCCAAACAGCGTCACAGCCACGTGCCATAGCAAAAGTGGGTGAGCAAGCTTTTGGGATTCGACTTCCAGGTGGAGTACCACGTGGATCCTTAAACAAAGCAGTTGACACCCTTTTCCGCCGCCACGAAATCGGAGAGCACCATATTTACGGTCATCGTTCCCACAGCCCACTTGTTGAAGGATATTCGTTGGGACATTCAAGCTCTACGAGCATCTCCGAACTGCTCCACTGCATCGCAACCGGGCTGTTGCCCGCCGATTGGGCCACCCGCGATGGCCTTATCTAGTACAAGGATAAGATTTATTTAGACCACACCACCCCTTCCATTCCAGCCATCTTAGAGGATATCCATGGATGTGGGCATGAAGGTATACATAAAACATTACATCGGATTCGATCTGAATTTTATTGGAAGTGCCTCCCCCGCCAGGTGCAAGCATATATTGCCTCATGTCCGATATATCAACAAAATAAATCCAAGTAACTTCTACCTGTGGCCCTACTACAACCACTTCCGGTCCCGACACAGATTCGGGTCGATGTGTCCACGGACTTCGTGGAGGGGTTGCCCTTATCCAAGGGCAATTTGATCCTCATGGTGGTGGTGGATTGTTTCTCAAAAGGGCGCATTTTCTTTTATTGACTCGACCTCTCGTCGCAAAGCGCGTGGCTAACGGTTTCTTTGCGAAGGTGTTCAGATTACACGGCCAACCGGAGAGCATCGCATCAGACCACGATAAGGTTTTTACAAGTCCGTTTTTGAAGGAGCTCTTCACTCTTAGAGGCACGCGGCTGGCGTCCTCCACCGCCTACCATCCACAATCGGATGGTCAGAAGAAAGTGGTTAGCCGAACCTTATAAATGCATCTTCACTGCTTAATGGGGAACAAGGCAACAAGCCCAAAGATTGGGTGTTGTGGATGTTGGGTTTCGTTTAGGTATCATATGTGCAGCGGAAGATTTGTCTTGCGAAAACAAAAAGATTAAGAATCAAGTTCATACCTGTGTCAGAATCAAATTCCGAGAAGGATGACTGTTGTGGGGAAATCACAACGTAGAACGAAATCTACGTCTCAATAAGTATCCACACAAAACACAGGAAACACATCGTCGTTCGTCCGATGAACTCGGACTGGAAAAGATGACTATGCTTCTTCGTCTCCACAAAATACTAGTTTTGCTTCTCAGGAGAGAATGCAACTAATGGCAAAAAAGAGGCGTCCTTCTCTCACAACCCTAAAACGCATTATATATACTGCAGTTTCACAAACTATCTATACATGCATCAAAAAGAAAAAATAAGAGCAACATGTGTATCTAATACTATTTGAAGCATGCGTCGAATAGTACCTTACTAATCGACGTAGCGTCGAATAGTACCACTATTCGGTGTGGCGTCAATTTCCATAAATCAAGGTGGCGCTGATTTCCATAAATCGATGTGGCGTCGATTTCCATAAATCGACGTGGCGTCGAATACTATCTGATAGCATAGTATTCTGATAAATGCACACGAATTCAACTTTTCGTCGATTTCTACAAATCAAAGCATGCATTGAATAATCCTACTTTTGACGCATAAGAACATTTCCATGAATTCAACGCATGCATCGAATAATCATACTAATCGATGCAATGGAAACCTTTTCCACGAATTCAATGCCCCAGTCAAATGTTGTAAGTTAAGGTTTGGTTCATAACCAACATGGTCATCTATCCAATTTTTGTACGTTCTTAACGTGTGACTCCATAGGCTCATATCCACGTTGACCGCAAGACCAAAACTTTGATTACATCTAGATCACGGAAGATTCCAACAGTGGACTCCATGGGTGGAGTACATATACAACACATCATACCATACAGCGCTTCAGACAATGTCTTTCCGCCTTAACTATGGAAGGGACCCTCCACGCTTGCTCATATATGGTAGTGGGCAACTCAGTTTTGGCCGAGGTAGACAAGTAACTCTTGGACCGTGATCAATTTCACACCCTAGCCCGGGAACGTTTACACCAAGCGCAACAGCGGATGGAATCGGCCTAAAATCGGGGTCATCGGGACATGTCCTTTGCAGTGGGCGACTAGGTTTGGCTCAAACGTTGCCCCTACCGCCACTTCTCGGTGCAACCGCCAAGCCTATCCAACATACGGTGGTGGGAAACCAGTTTGGCCCTCGTTTCTACGGGTCATTACAAATTATTCAGTGTATAAGAGAGCTTGCTTATCAACTCAAATTGTCATCTGATGCTCGTATCTATAGCATCTTCCACGCCTCATAACTGAAGCTCTTCATCAATCCAGCTCTATCAACTATGTCAGCCACCTTACCATCCCAACTTGAGGATAAGTTGCCCCTCGATGAGGTGGGAGATGTTACGGATACATATTGGGGATAAACTTACCATTGTTGTGTGCGCTCGTCGGTGGTCTAAATATCCACTATCCTCCGAACAATTATGTTATAATTTTATGGCTACGTATCTCCATCCTTTTGAAGTAATGTTTTAATATGTCCCGCTTGTTTAAGCCTAGGTGGGGGCGACTGAATTATTGAACTATACAAGTGCGTTGGGTGGGTGCTTGGTTTTATGCAAAAGGTAAATCTCCTTTCCACCTTTTATCTATCTATATCTTCCTTTGTCTCTCTCTCTCTGTAAACCCTTTCCTCTAACACTTCTCCCTCTCGACATGCCCTAGGCGGAATCCTAGACCAGCATTTCCTCTCCTCCCTTCTCTCGTTCTCCGGAAGCCATTGAGCGTCAACGAAATAGGAAGGTAAGCTCGATCCTCTAAGAAGACTTCTCTCTCAACCCTATGTTATTAAAGGCGTGCCTAAGGCTCCAGGCTCAGTGGTTTGCGCCTCTGAGCGCCTTATTTGCGGCTTTAGAATATAAAAGTCGCGCTCGAGTGAGATTTTTGTTTTAATTTTTTTCTCCAAAAATTAAGAAAAAAAATATAATAACTCAATAATTTTTTATTGATTTAGTGTTTGTGAAAGATAATTATTCGTTGAAACTTAGACATGATGCAAGTGACCACATTGATTCTATTTTTTAAGAGATATAAACGATAGTAATGAATGTTTAATTAGTAGACTATATGAAGAATTTGATCGAGAAGCTTAAATGATGTTTGATGATGATTATTTAAAATGGATGTGGTTGCGTCTTGCCTTCGTCAAGCGCGCGCCTGTGTCTTAAGCCTTGCGCTTAGGCTCCAAGACCCCTTTGCGCCTTGCGCCTTTAATAACTAAGTCTCAATCGTCTAGTCACGAGGTCTCCCCACGAGGTACGTAACAAAGAGCTTAGAGAGAGATAGAGAAACTCGATTTAATTCTGTGATATCCTCGTTGCTGAAGGATTCTGCTTAAAGGTTGGGTGGTTACCAATGTGTAACCGCCCGGTGTTGTTGTTACGTTATAAAGGGTCGGGTGGTTACACATTGGTAACTGCCCTGGGTTGTTCTTTGTGAAGGATCGAGCGGTTGCACAGTGGTAACTGCCCGGGGTTGTTCTCGGTGAAGGTTCGGGAGGTTACACAATGATAACCGGTGTTATTCCTAATTATAGTACAGGCAGTTACATGTTGTGTAACCGCCTAATGTATTTTGCCTCACATTGTTGTTTGTACTTTCTCTCTCCTCTGCTATATATAAGGAGTGCACTCCTTGCATTTATGAGATTTCAGGAGAATAAAGATATGTATTTTATTTGTATTTTGGATTTCTATATGTTATCAGAGTGGTGGCATGTTCTTTGAAACCGCCCGAACTACTCTACGCGGACTTCTCCTCTGAGACCGTTTAGGCTCCTGATCTCTTCTCTCGGTTGATCTCTGCACATACACCTCTTCTAAAACCGCCCAGTCTCCTGCTTCTTGGCGCGGACGTCTCTTCCGAAACCGCCCCGTCTCCTGCATCTCGGTGCGGACATCTCTTCTGAGACCACCCCATCGCCTGCTTCTCGGCACAGGTATCTCTTCTAAGGTCACCCAGTCTCCAAATGTGCCATATTTCCGCGGTCTCTTTAGCGTAACCACCTGGATTATGCTATGTGTCTAGTCCGCGCGGCCTCTATATTGAAACAGCCCAGACAACTCTTTCTTACCTTGGGCGATCATGAGTAACTCTACCGCGCAACCGCCACCTTGGGCCTCTTGTCTTGCCCCGGCATACCCCTCTGAAGTTTGGGATGAACTTAGAATTACTACTATCTCCCTTAATAGGAAGAAATTTTTTGTGGAATGGGAGCACTAGGTGTGACGGGTTCTTCAAACCAAATGGTTGCTTCATCATGTTACTCGTACACCCCCCCCCCTACAGAATCTACGGAACAGTGGCTTCGTGAAGATGGTCAGGTTCAGTCATGGCTTCTCAATTCTATGGAGATTGAACCATATCGGATAGTCATGTACCACAAAACTGAAATAGCCATGTGGGACGAGACGAGCTTCAGTCATTTTACTCTGGCCAAGACAGTCTTCAACATCTCTTTGATATCTCTACTCAGCTTCAGGTAGTTGACCCGGGTGTGACAAGGGACCTGACCTCCTTCGTCACCACGTCAAAGACTCTCGTTGAAGCATGGCTTTGGTACCAACCCCCCTCCTTGAGCTTTGTTATTCAGTGAGCACAGGAGGTTGTGGGCATTGCCATCATGACGGCACAACTACCTCCCCATTTTCAGTGTCCGGGAAACCATCCTCTCCTCTCCCATTGTTCTGTCTATTTTTGATGTGTGATCCATGATCCGGAAATTTACTCAGCCTCCTGAAGTCGTCATGCCTCATCCTGCCCTTCTGGGCCACTCCCTAGCTATGCACCCTCCTCCTGGGTCTCAGAGTGATCTAAATATTTTCTCGGCGTCTCGTGGTAGCAAACATGATCTCAATCGCTCCACATGGCCGGACACTCGTCTGTGTATTTAGTGTGGCCACCCACATCATACTGAGGCCACCTGCTTCAAGAAACATGGTTTTCCCCGCCGACATCCAATTTGTGTCCTCATGCTTCTCCAGTAGTGGATGCCCCCTCCTCATCTTGCTCTGACATTGACATTTTAAGCGAGGAACTTCAGCACTTTAGGGGTTGCTTACTCATGCCACTGCGTCGGTCTCCTCCACTTCCAATGAAGGTATAGCATGTTCTTCCCACAGTTCGGTGTGGATAGTGGACTCTGGGATACCAACCACATCACCCCCCCCCCACACACACAAACCTCGGTACTTTGATACATCTTTTTCGTAGTTTATTACAATGTTCAATGGCGATATCACCCTAGTCAATGATTTTAGAGATGTGCTTCCTACTTCATCTCTTCTTCTCCGCTCCGTCCTTCATGTTCATGTCTCTCAGTTTAATCTCTCCATATCAGTCGTTTAATTCAGGACCTTGAATGCTTACTCACATTTTCTCCAACTTCTTTTGTGATGTAGAATTAGCCGACATGGAATACCATTGGTATAGAGCGACTTTCTCATGGGTTATACACTTGGGATGTTCCAGAGCCGTTTTCCCATCTGTTACCTACACTGATTGGCACTGATGTCTTGGGCATGATCCTCTGCCCATTCTCAAGCACGAACTTCTATATTTTTCTTTTTCTAATTTTCAATGTGAATCATGTATTTACGGAAAGAACATAGATTTACATTTTTCTCTTCATTGTACTCAGAGTAACTGCTCCATTTGATTTAGTGCATTCAGATATTTGGGGCCCCTACAAAGTGGTTATCTCTGATTATTGTTATTTTATTACTTTTGTTAATGATCATTCTCGCATAACGTGGTTGTATATGATGTGCGATCGCTCTGAGTTGCTACGGATTTTTCAATCTTTTCTCGCTTAGACTAAAACCTAGTTCATGTGTTCCCTTAAAAACTTTGGATCAGATAATGCTCGTGAATATACCAGTCACAGTTTTCTATACACATGTAATACCTTGGACATAATCCACCAAATCTCCAGTCCATATACACCACAACAGAACGGTGTGGCTGAGCGAAAGAATTATAACCTCCTCGAGATTGCCCAGTCTTTTATGTTCCAAATGAAGGTTCCTACTACTTATTGGCATTTTAGCATGTCCACTGCCGACTCCCTCATTAATCGTCTGCCCTCATCTGATCTGAATTTTTCCACACCTATTTCTGTCTGGTTTACCCACCCCCCATCCCCACCTTCAACCTACCACCTCATGTCTTTGTATGTGTCTGCTTTGTTCATTATCTTAGCCCTGTCGTGGATACGTTAGCTCCATGTGCGACCAAGAATGTATGTTGGCTACTTTCGTACCCAGAAGGGCTACATCGAAAAGTTATGGTTGATGTCACATTCCTTGGAAATTAACCATTTCACCACTCCGACCCTCCTACTATCTCATATTCAGGCATTACGCGCCCACATGTATTGACCTACATCGATTCTCCTCCCCTACTTCCCACTCCTCCGGATGTACCCACTCCATCTCTACCTCTTCCTCTTTGGGTTTACACACACCGTCGTCTTAGTTCTGATGCCCTACGGGAGTTGCCCTTGCCAACTGATGCCTCGCAGGTCATTGATCCGGCAAGAGCCTCTACCACTCACTCTTTCAAATTATGTCTTTTTGCATCGCTTATCATTGATAGTTCACAGGTTTGTGACTTATCTGTCATGTATTTCCACCCTATTTTCTCTACCGAAAACTCTACGGCATCCAGGTTGGCAAGCTGTCATGGATGAGGAAATGATTGCCCTTGGGCTAATCGCACTTGGAACCTTGTCCCTTTCCCTTCTCTCCAAACATATGTTGGATGCAAGTGGGTCATTATTGTAAAGCATGGTCCATATAGAGCAGTTAAACGTTTGAAAGCTCGTCTTGTGGCTCGTGGTTTTACACAGCAACACGGCCTCGACTACGGAGACACTTCGGAGAATAGTCTGGGTCCTAATCTTGGTACATCGGCATTAGTCGTTACATCTACTTGAAATCAAGACTGCTTTCTTGAATGGCAACCTCATTAAGATTATTTGCATGCATCAGCAACCTGGTTATGAGACCACGAGAGAGTCATTTGTATGTCACCTCAAGAAATATCTTTATGGACTCAAACAGTCTCCTCGGGTCAGGTTTATAAAGTTCAGTATGGTTGTTCGCGATGTTGGCTTCACTCGGAGCTCGGCTGATTTTTCCCTATTCACTTGTCATCGTTTGACAAGCAGAGTGATCATCTTAGTATATGTTGATGACCTTAATGGTGTAACTATGATCAAGAAACACCTGGCGTCCAAATTTCAGACTAAGGATTTGGGATCTCTTCGATATTTCCTTGGCATCAAGGTGGCTCGTCAACTCGATGTTTCGCCATGTCTCAACGAAAATACTGCATTGACCAACTTCATGATGTCGGCTACTATGGATGTAAGCTCATTGATACTCCTATGGATATCAATCATAAGCTCTACGCTCATGCATCCGATTTTGATCTGCTCCTCTCTAACCCCGATTACTATCGTAATCTTGTGGACAAAATTATTTACCATACATTCATGAAACCCGATATATCCTTTATCATTGGTGTGGTTAGTCGCTTTATGCATACTACATGGATTTCCCATCTCCAGGTTGTTGAGTGCATCCTCTAGTATTTGAAAACGGCTCCGAAACAAGGGCTTGTGTATAAGTCATCCTCTTCTTTATCTTTTGTTGTCTACTCTGATGCTGACTATGATGGTTCTCTTGATGATCGTCGCTTCACTAGTAGGTATTGCACATACTTTGGTAGACATCTTATCACTTGGCAGAACAGGAAACAAACTGTTGTTGCTCAATCATCTGCGGAAGCTGAATATCGATCCATGGCTTCTGTCATTTCAGAACTCACATGGTTAGAGAGTCTTCTGAGTGATCTGGGTATGAAACCCCCCTCTCCGGACACTCTTTTGTGACAGCCAAGCCAATATTCATATTGTCAAAAATCATGTATTCCATGAACGCACCAAGCACATCAAGTTCGATTATCACATTATTCGGGAGAAGATTCAACTCAGGAAAATCAACCTGAAACATGTACCTACTGTTGGGCAAGTTGTTAATGTTCTCACCAAGGTGTTACCTCAACCATTATATCATCATTTTTTGTCCAAGGTTCGCTTCTACGATTTGTATGTTCCAGCTTGGGGGAGTGTTATATAAAATTTGGGCGGCTATTTATGTGTAACCGCCCGGTGTTGTTGTTACACTATAAAGGGTTGGGCGGTTACACAATGGTAATCGCTCAGAGTTATTTCTTGTAAAGGACTGGGCGGTTACATAATGATAACCCCCCGAGGTTGTCTCGGTGAAGGTTCGGGTGGTTACACAATGGTAACCGCCCAATGTTCATCCCTGAGTTTAGTTTGGGTGGTTACCTATTGTGTAGCCGCACAATGTACTTTGTCCCACATTGTTGTTTGTACTTTCTCTCTCATCTTCTCTATATAAGGAGGGGAGCAACCTTTGTAATTATCAAATTTCAGGAGAATAAAAATTTTTATTTTATCTGTATTTCGGGTTTCCACACTCATACATGACCCAATGGGTCTATTTATAGACTAAGATAGCAGGGGAATAAATAAGCCCGATATGAAAGAGATGTCCACAGCACTAAAACATTCAAACTCAAATGACTCAGACTCGGACATGATACGACTCAAACTCATACAACACGAACTCAATTAAGACTTGTAATAAAATATGCGTAATATAACCGCTAATAGACAATTGATGACATGGGACTCATATTCCCCTACTTTTCGAGCTTATCCACAAACTCGAACGAAGCTCGAAGGGCGTAATCATCCGGTTCCTTAATTTTTCGCCAGAACAAATTTCGGTAATGTGTCATTGTAGCGGCGGCTACATCATGCAAAAAGTCGCCATCGTGCTCAGGTATGTCACGAAAGACTACAAGGAGATGGCGTGGCAGGGGCGCTTATTAATAGGAGACTGTCAGACATAATACCTGGAGTCGGAGCAAGTGTGCCCGGCGAGTGATGACAATCAAGACGGAGAACCCTGTTGAATGTGAGCCAGATGATGAGAATAAATGGAGCCGACTGCGGTCGTCGGAAGGAATGGATCTAGATCGACTGCTAGAACAAATGACAAGAGCGGAGGTTGCAGGATGGAGACCGCAGGAACTGATGTCGACGGCATTGTGGAGGCACCACCGTTGGGCCTGGAAGCGGCGATGTCGGCTTGTGAATTGCATAGAGTGAACAACTGGAAGTGATGGTAGAGCGATAAGAACTACAGAAATTAGTGGAGCTTCTCCGGGTGCTAGTGGGATTGATGACAGGAAAGGTGGAAACTGTGACTGAAAGAGACCTGTAGGGTTCAGTAGTGCAATGGGTTGCAGCGGCATAATCAGCAACCTCACTGGAGTAATTGTAGGCAGTGGGGGAACAGGGCAAGTTAAGATGAAGGGGGCGGCCTCATGTGTTGGCGGGGGAGGTGTCATGTGTTGGTGAAAGTGTGACCCCAATGTGTAACGACCCAAATCACGCATGTAAAAATTAATATGAATTAAACTGCAACTAAATAACTAACTAATATTCTCTAGGATGAAAATCAACATAAGGACTTTTCCATTACTCAATTTTACGAATTTGATTTCAACAATTATTTTAGTAATGAATCTTGCCAATGGATTTTGCTTTTTTTACGCATTATTTACAGATGATTACTGATGTCATGGCGGCGCGGATTTTTTTAGTTTTGCATAAGTTTGGATGTTGGGATTTGAAGTTATGACTTCATTAGTCAGCTGAATAGAGTTAAAAAGGAGGTATAATATTTAGATTAATCTTCTTAAGATCAATTAATTCTATGTCGGTTAAGAAAGATGGTGCTTGAGTCGGTTTAGCCGCTCAATAAATTGAGAACCAACATCTCTCCTAATCATTTTAGTTGCATGATTCACTCTCTCGTTCTAACCGCAATTCTCAATGAAGCTCCAGTTGACGACTCCCTCTCTCTCTCTCCCTCGCATTCTCATGAAGGAATCGGTGGTCTTGTCTCTGCCTTGTGCTGGAGCCGACGACAGCATGGGTTGGAGTTGTGTTGAGGAAGTGTTGTGTCGCCGGTTCTTGTTTCGATCTGTGCCCTAAATTACTTTACCTTGTAGTAAGCCTCATCTCCTTCTCTTTTTCCCCTTCTTTTCTCTTACTGGATGTTGGATTTCAGTCTACATGAAGTTCGGGTTTGTTAGGTTGCTGCTTTACATATGAATGATGGAATTAGTTGAATTTTTGTTGGCCAGTTGTTGTTCATGGATTTTGTGGTTGGCATTAGCAAGAGGGCCGGCGATATATATTGATAATTTCAGTGAGGAGATTTGTTGTTTTCATGTTGTCATGCTACTACTATCAACAGATTGGAGCATAAAACTAATTTCAAGTTGTAAATCTTTATGACTGTTGGCCGGCTGCAATTTTATACCATGGAAGTTTAATTCTGAAAGGACTTATGATTGAATTAATTACAAACCTCTTGGGAATCGGTTTACTCATGAAATATATATAAATATTGGTGATTTGGCAGGATGCTAGAAAATCAGTAATGGAAATATTCAATTGGCTGCCTATTAAACACTTAGTGAAATTGATTGAAGGATTAATTGATGAAATTTGGATTTTAATTGCATTTCCAAAATTCTATTTAGTGACTTTTATTGATGATAATTTCGTAGAATTTGATTTGGATTTTCTCGTCAAAGTTCTCTCTACTTTTTTATAACTCGAACAAGGGTCTAAATCACGGGTAGAGTTGATGTCATAACAATTAAAAGATGTCTAATTCATATGACACCTAATTACAGATATCGTGAAGAAAGACAACAGGTGGTTCATGTGACGGGAATTTAGAGAACGACAAAGAAAAGAGAAAAACAACAATGAGTTTTGATCTCTTTAATTATGCTTAGCTTTTGAACTATTTTTAGTATTTGTCTGCATAGTACTTTTCCATTGAGCTTTTTTTATTGCATGAACATTTTCAATGAATTAAAGAAGTTTGAAATTTTGAAATCATTGGCACATGAAATTGGCAAAAGCTAAACATGGAAGAGCAAAAAATTGAGATTAAAATCTGAGGGAAAATTAAAATATATAAGACCTAATAATTGCATATGAAATCCTACCTGAAAATCTAGATTGAAAAAACAAAAATGAATAAGAATATGAAATAAAAGAAGAAAACAAAATGAGACTTAAGACGAATAAAAAGACATAATGCATTGATGCATAAGAACTATTAAGGGTTAACCCACGTAAGGGAATTGCCTATGAAAGAGGAATCTTCCGGACTATGGGGGCCAGAAGGCCTACTGCACGTGAAGATCGCCTTAGAACGGAAAACTATGTTCTAACCGGGGGCAGTAGACATATCACGTATGAAAATTGTCCTAGCTGGCATAGGAATTTGATGGTAACCCCAAAAGGAGTGGGCCCAAGAATAAAATGAATCGATAGATACCCATAACATTTTATGTTTGAACGAATTAAAGAAAAATGAGAGTGATAGTGACACCGATTTATTTGAAAAATGAGTATAAAATAGAAAGGTGAGAATGAAATGAAATAAACACCAAATTAGAAGAAATAAAAAGATCGAAATTAATGAAAAGATAAAAGATGAATAAAGAATTAAGAAAGAAATAAGAGAGAATTGACTAATTAAGGATAAAATGAAAATGAGCAGAATAAATTAAGTATGAACTGAACGTGTAAGAAATTAAAAAGAAAAGAAGATCAAACCTAAAGAAAGACGAGAAAGATAAATGCATTAATTTGAAAGATGGAATTTGAAAGAAGATTAGGATGAATTCAATAGAATATCACGAACGACGAATTTTGAATGAATATAAGAATAAGTTGGGAAGGATGTAAAACCAAAGATTCTGATGAAAGATTTGAAGAAACCTAAGAACAAAATAACAAAAAATACAAAAAGTTAAAATATAAATGATATATACAAGTTATTTATTGGAGTTGGAAATCATTTATTTAGAATCATACTCTCTTTACTGCACTTTAAAAATTGATTATGCAAATTGTTACTCACTATTCTTGTTGCTTGTACATTAGTTAAAGAGGTAAATATTCGCTTCGTCATTTTGTTTATGACTATTCTTGTAGTTCACATATTTAGGAAACAGGTAATTTCTTGATAGGGCTGCGAGCGGTTCGGTTTGCGTCGGTTTGGACCCAAACCGAAACCGAACCGACATGCCTCAGTTTTTGGTTTGTCTAAACCGACCCAAATCGAACCCGGACGGTTCGGTTCATAGTCGGTTCGGTTTTTAGTCGGTTTTTTGCGGTTCGGTGTCGTTTTTTTGCGACAACACTATAGAGAAATAGTTTGCAAGCTTGTCTGGTGTAGTTTCTACTATAAGATCATGTGATATTATGTGATATATACACATGAAGATCTAAAAATGTTTGTGTGATGATCAAAATTAACGTCTATTAAAATTTGTGAAGATAAAATATTACCAGAAGACTGCTCACTTGAAGAAATTTGTGAAGATATATACACAGGTTCCATGTTCATCATTGAAGACTGCTCACTTGAAGAATTTGTGATGATCAAAATTAACATCTATTAAACAATACTATCTCCACATTTACAGACAAAGTTGATTATTGGCATAATTCAAAAACAAGAAAATTCAAATAATGATTAAGATATTTGAATGAGGTCATATTGGAAGATAATGTTACCAGAAAAGTTGGTGTACATCAGGCCCCCAATATAGTTCAATTTTTGAGGTTTTTTCATTCAATCATCAAGTAGCTAATTCGCTATAGATAAGCAAGTAGTAGCCCGTAAGTGGGATTATTTCATTTATTTAGGAGGGCTCTCGTGACTCTGACTGAGTCATAAATTTTAAGTGGTCTTGAACTTAACTTGAACTCAAGTTCATATAGGTCTTTTACATCCTTTATAATTATTATAAAATAGAACTTAATATATACATAATTTATAATTATTATAATATCAATTACTAATTGCGGTTTGGTTCGGTTTGGTCGGTTTTTACAACCTAAAAACTGACCCGAACAGATACGGCTTCGATTTTCAAAAGCTCCAGACAGAACCGACACCGAGTCGGGCGGCTCGGTTTCAAAATCGGTGCGGTTCGGTCGGTTCGGTCGGTATTCGATTTTCGCTCCTCACCCCTATTTCTTGATCATATTTAAGAAAGCAAAGATGACCGATGAAGAAAGATGTTAGAGAGCAGAGGGGCGGGCTAAGGTATGGGTTAAATTATTGAAAAAAAATTTATTATGTGTTTTATTTTGTACTCATTGTGCATACATTTAGAACATCCGGAGACAAATAAATTGACAATAAGCTTAGATACAGAATTAATTGTGGGGACCAAAAAGAGCCTCACACAATGTGTCCCAACATCACACATTGGTCGATGTTGACGATGAGTAATGATTAACGACATTGAAGGATGATATGAAGTCATTGTTGGCATCATCGAACGGATGGTCATTTGCGCTTTGGAGCTCATCTCACATGCCGAAAGGAGTAAGTAATCAATTAATTGTAATGAAAATATAATTAATTACAAAATTTGTCCTCGGGCTCGGGTTTGTTGGGGAAGGGAGACACAAGCATGAAGATAAGTGGGTGTTGGGCTCGATGTTCTGAGAAAAGGGCGTGGCAGACGCAAATTGACGCTAATTGAGGGCAATAGGGTTAATCGACATCAAAAAAGCTGTCTTCTGCAACGAAATCAGAATGTGTGGGATCGACATAAGGAGGTCGATGATATGTGGCTATGGAGGGTCGCGGATGCTGGAAGAGAGGAGTGAGTTATTTTGTTGTGTTCTTCTCCCCCCGCTGGAGGATCAACTGACAACTTGTTTGGTGTTTTGTCGGCCAGGATGAACAAACAATCAACATTAATAGTGTATGTATGATACAAAGGCTTCCATCCAGTACAGGAGCGAGATCGTGCCTTTGCGGGAGTGGGGAGGAGGAATGTGGTGTCGGAGGAAGGATAGCTTTGATACCAAGTTGTAATACGTCTATCCTGTAATACTTTCGAGGTCTCGTCGGAGGTGGTGGTGGAGGCGGAGATATATGAGGGTCGAGCTCACTTGGCGAATGATGAAGGCGTCGAAGGAGGAAGAGGGGAAAACCTTACTCAACCATAACTCTAGAATGGGGAATGAAGGGGGTGAACTAGGGAGAGAGGAAGAAGAGAGTTGAGAGAGAAGGAAAAGAGCTTAGAGAGAGAGACTTATATCCTCACACATGACCTAAGGGGTCCATTTATAAACTACAATAGCAGGAGCGTAAACAAGCTCAATACAAAAGAGATGCACATAACACTAAGGATTCATTTGGCGCGGTGTTTGGAGGCCGTGTTTGCTACAAACGCCGCCGCAAGGCGGGTAACCACCGGCGGCGGCGTTTGTCGTGTCTCCTCCCGCCGCGCCCTGAGAAATGGAGCAAACCGCTCCATTTCGAGCTGTGGCCTCCTCCCTCTGTCTCCAAAACCTACCCGTCTCCTCCCGCCGACTGCTCCAAACACCGAACCAAACGAAGCGTAAAACATTCAGCCTCAAAGAACCTGATTCGACTTAATACGACTCAGCTCATACAACTCGAACTCAATAAAGACTTGTGTTAAAATATGTGTGATATAACCGCTAATAGATAATTGGCAACGTGGGACCCATAACAGATATCCTCAATTTGCTCGACTTTACATGCATTAATACTATATTAAAGGGGAAAAACCTCCTTTGGTAAAACATCCATCTTTCCAATTTTGCCCTTTCTTCATTACAATTTTTACATTTATAAAAAAGTGGCTTTAATTTATGTTCTTTTATTTAAATTTTTAAAATCTACATCTACTACTATAAAGAAAGATGAGCTTTGGAGTAACATTCATTACGACAATTTTAGCCCTTCTTTATTACAAATTTTACATTTTAAAAAAGTGGCTTTAATTTATGTTTTTTTATTTATTTTATAAAATGTATCATTATTCTCTTAATTTCTATTAAACTTTATATTTGGAGAGGCAAAAAATTTCATGGATATGATGAAAAAAATTTCTAGTGTCGCATCGGGGCACAATGGAACCCCGCACACGACTACATGTATGTATTTAAATGTCTATTTAAATGTGTACACACATTATTGATTAGTTGAGTTCACACGGTACATATTTATAGAATTAATGTTTGATACATTTTTTATCAAAAGTATAGACTTCCTCAGCATTTGAGAGGATGATTTATGACAAAATGCTCAGTAATTGTAATTAAAATTATTTAGATTATCTTAAAATTTATTAAAAATATAACTTATGTAATTGTATCAAAAATATAATTTGAGTTGAAGTGAAAATGATGAGAGCCTAGTCAACTGTAGTCAAACTATAAATATCTATATATATGTATATACACTCTTCATTAGTATTAAGAAAATAATGTTTTATATAGATTCATATTGATTTTACAAAATTATGCAACAATTGACCCCTTCACAAAGTCAAAATATTACGAACCCACCCCACCCAAATTTGAATTATTGCAAAGGGTAAACTTGAAAAATTAAAAAATATTTTAACTGATTTTATTACTTTTCAACAATAATTTTAACGCAAATGGGGTTCCAGCAATTAACACAATTAATAAATATATAAAGGAACCTATTTAATATCGTAGAGAAGTACACAAGAAAAGATGAACAGAAGTACAGAACAATCAACCTTGTATATACTTCTTTTGTATATCATTACAATGTATGAGTACATATTTATAGGAGGAAAAGAGGAGAAGAGTCTCTTATACACAATGTGGGACAAATACAACAAGAGAGAAAATAAATGGGTCATTAAGATGTGCTTTTACAATATCTTCTCTAACACTCCCCCACAAGTTGGACCGTACAGGTCGTAGGCACTAAGCTTGGACAAGAACTTATAGAATAGAGCACTAGGCAGGAGCTTTGTGAGAATATCAGCAACTTGGTCAGTAGCCGGAAAATGTCTCAACTCTAGTTTTTTCATTTGAACTTTCTCTCGGACAAAGTGACAATCAACTTCAATATATTTTGTTCTTTCGTGCAAGACCGGATTCTTAGCTATGTGTATAGCAGCTTGACTGTCACAGAGTAAGGTAGATGGTGAGGAAAGTTTACTCCCATATCACCTAGGAGACTCTCGAGCCAAGTAAGCTCGGATATAATAAACGTCATTGAGCGATACTCAGCTTCCCCTGAAGATCGAGCAACCACAGCTTGTTTCTTACTGCGCCAAGTAATAAGATGACATCCCAAGTAGGTACAAAATCCACCAGTATAGTGTCAGATCATCCAGGGATCCAGCATAATCTGCATCTAAATACGCAACAAGAGTTGGAGTAGAAGTAGAAGAGGTTTAGTATACCGCCCCTTGACCAGGGGCTGTTTTTAAATATCTCAAAATGTGTTTGACAGCCTGTAAATGAGACATCCGAGGAGAGTGCATAAATCTACTGACAATCCCAACCGCAAAGGATATGTCAGGTCTCGTAACCGTTACGTAAATTAATTTTCCAACAAGGCGTCAATAGTTTACGAATTTGAGAGCAGAGGATCTGTATCCAAACTTCCAGCACAAAACTTATGATTGACATCCATGGGAGTTTTGGTCGACTTGCATATGGAGTATCCGACATCCTGAAGGAGATCGATACAATACTTTTGTTGAGATAGGACAAGACCATCTGGTCGTCTTGCGATCTCAAAGCCAAGGAAGTATCTGAGGTTCCCCAGATCTTTTGTTTGAAACACAGAGTTCGGGTGATTTTTGATCATTTGTATTCCCTTTGCGTCATCACCTGTGATTAGGATATCGTCAACATATACTAAGAGAAGCACAGTGTATGTTATGTGATGTCAAGTAAACAGAGAGAAGTCTGCCGAGCTCCGAGTAAAACTAAACTCTTGTACATCTCTACTGAATTTATCGAACCATGCCCGAGGGGATTGATTGAGACCATAAATTGACTTTTTGAGGTGACAAACTCGAGACTCCCCCGTGGTCTCAAACCTCGAAGGTTGTTGCATGTAGACGTTTCTTGCAGATCACCATTCCGAAAGGCATTCTTGATATCCAGTTGATGTAAGGGTCATTGGCGAAGCACATCCACTGAAAGAAGGACACGAACCGTGCTGAGCTTGGCCACGGGAGAGAATGTTTCTTCATAGTATAGATCCTGTTGCTGAGTAAACCCACGAGCCACCAGGCGGGCTTTAAGACAGTCAATTGACCCATTAGGAGCATGCTTGATGACAAAGACCCATTTGCACCCCACCGTAGTAAGGCCTGGAGGAAGATGGACTAAATCTCACATCTGATTAGCCCAGAGGGATGTCATTTCTTCGTCCATAGCTGTCTGTCAACCTGGATGTTGAAGAGCCTCCTGCACAGAATTAGGGACAAACAGAGGACAATGAAGTAGCAAAGGTGTGAAGCGTCGGGGAGAGGCGATGTAGAGACATAATTCGTCATGGGATGAGCGGTGGAGGCCGGTGTCGGATCTCCAAGCCGTAGAGTGTCAGAGGTCAAAGCTGATTGAACCGGGGCGACAGAGCAAGTAGGGCGACGAGTATAGACGCGAATAAGAGGGGGGTTTTGAAGACCGGGAGCTGGGTCGGGCAGACGTGGAGGTGGAGGACAGGTAACAGGAATAACAGGCCTTGGTAAAGGTTGTGGTAACAGAGGTGATGTTGGAGCGTTGAAATATGGTTGATCAACCCGAAAAGTAACGTCAGCAAAAACGGTCAACTTACGGGTAGTAGGGGAAGAACACACATAGCCTTTATGGGTACAGGAGTAGCCGACAAACATGTATTTGGTTGCCTGGGGATCCAACTTGTCTGATGACGGATGAAGTGTGTGAACATAGCAGGTGCAACCAAAAATGCAAGGTGGTAGAGAGAACAACGAAGCAGACGGAAAAAGTAGACTAATCGGGGTAGCATTTTGTAGAACGGAAGAAGGAAGACGGTTAATGAGATAACATGTTGTCGATAGGGCAAAATTCCAATAGACCTTGTGGACGTGCATTTAAATCATCAGGGAGCGAGCAATATTAAGGAGGTGTCTGTTTTTACGTTTGGCGACACCGTTTTGTTGTGGTGTGTAGGCACAGGAAGTATGCTGAATAATGCCAAATTCAGAGCAGATTTTGCAAACTCATTGCTAGTGTATTCGCGAGTATTATCAGTACGAAGAGACTTAATGTTGGTGGAAAATTGTGTTCGAGTTTCAAGAACAAACGCACGGAACACACGGGGAAGTTCGGAGCGATCACGTAGTAAGTATAACCATGTCGTCCGAGAATAGTCATCAATAAAGTTGATAAAATAACGGTAGCCAATCTAAGTTATCAAAGGCGCAAGGCGCAGCGAGGCGCAAGGCGCAGCGAGACGCAAGGGCCCCTGAGCCTAGGCGCAGGTGCGCGCCTGAGGCACGTGAGGCGCAAAAATAGGGGAAAAGGTAAATTGAGCGAATTGGGCGCCCAATTCGCTGAAATTGAGCGAATTCGCGGAATTTCAGCGAATTGGGCGCCAATTCGCTCAATTTCCGCGAATTGGGCGCCCAATTCGCTCAATTTCCGCGAATTGGGCGCCCAATTCGCTCAATTTCCGCGAATTGGGCGCCCAATTCGCTCAATTTCCGCCCCGCGAATTGGGCGCCCAATTCGCTCAATTTCCGCGAATTGGGCGCCCAAATCGCTCAATTTCCGCGAATTGGGCGCCCAAATCGCTCAATTTCCGCAAATTGGGCGCCCAAATCGCTCAATTTCCGCGAATTGGGCGCCAAATTCGCTCAATTTTCGTGAATTGGGCGATGGGCGCCCAAGTGCGCCTAGGGGGTGCCTCGGGTGCGTCTAAGATCATGTTTTTGCCCATATCAAAAAAAATTTTAAAAAAATAGCTTAAAAGGCCCGGGCGGGCCTGGGAACCTGTAAGGCGCGCGCCTTGACAACTATGAGCCAGATATACTAGATATTTTATACGGGCCCCAAACATCAGAGTGCACAAAAATAAAAGGAGCAGAGCTCCAAGTACAATGAAGAGGGAAAGATGAACGATGTTTTTCCAAAATACATGAATTACACGCAAAAGAAGAGAAATATCAGGTAGAGCCTTTTTGACGACTGGTAGAGCATGCCCAAGACGTCGATGTCAATCAATGGAGGAGACTGATGAGAGGATGGTAAGAGAATCATCAAGAAGAAAGAGCTCATTGTGCAGTCGTCCTTTACCAATGATACACTGCGTCCGTCGATCTTGCACCATAAAAAAAGTAGAGGTAAATGTGACAGAACAATTTAAATCGGCAGTGAGGCGGCTAACAGACAATAAATTAAATGGGGAGCTCGGGACATGAAGTGTCGAGCGGAGAGATATAGAGGAATTCAGAGGGATATCAGCAGAGCCGGAGATAGGGACGGTGATGCCATTGGCCACAGTAATACACTTGGGCTATGAGGACCCAAGTAATGAGGTGGTTTCAGCGAGGAGATATGGTAAGTAGCACCGGAATCCATTATCCAGCACGGACCAGTGGAGAGACAAGTGATACCTTCATTGGAGAAGGAGGCAACAGAGACAGGCGGGTGACTGAGTAGCCCTTGAAGATGTTGAGGCTGTCTGCGGACGTCGTCAAGGTCAGCACGAGTGGCAGAGGGATTGTAATCAGTAACATACGCAGTCGGACGAGTAGGACGACCATGTTTGCGGAAGCAGGTTGCCTTAAGGTGTCCATCTTTACTGCAGAAAGAACACTGAGGATGAGGTCGGCCACCGCGACCCCTTCCCCGAGAGCCAGAACGTCCTCCACGAGTGGGAGGAGGGAGAGGTAGCAATGGCTCAGAAGAACCATGAAGAAGGGTCGGTGAAGGAGGTCCAGTAGTATCAGGAGGTGAAGACACCTTTAGCAGCATGTAGCGCACATCAGAGAACGAGGGAGTAGCAGAAGACGAGAGAATCTGAGCCTGGACACTCTGAAGATGAGGCGGGACACGAGCCATCATCATGGCAATTCCGACGGACTCCTTTTGAGCATGTTGGGCGGTAAGATCCGTAGTTGGGGATTAATGCTGAATCCAGACTTCAACAAGAGTCTTGGAGCGAGCAACAAATAAAGTTAAGTCGGTAGCATCGCCGGTGTCGAGAGTCTGAAGACCAGTAATGATGTCATACAGGTGCTGAAGAGTGAAGACTATCCTTGCCTGAGTAAAGAGAATGAAGCTCGTCCCACATGATTTTGTCTGTCTTGTGATACATGGTCATGCGATAAGGTTCACTATCAAGAGAGTTGAGAAGCCGCGTCTGAACACGCTCGTCGTTATGAATCCAGTTATCAGTAGGAGTAGCGTGAACATCCTGTGTTAGGTGATGTAAAAAACCTTTAAACTGAAGAGCTTAGCGAACGGAATGTGCTCATTCAACGAAGCAATTATTCTCTGTCAGAGAGATAGTTGTGATGCGTACCTCGTCACGTATTTCAAGAGTCGGAGCAGACACTGCTGCAAGAGAGGAAGTAGCGGTAGATGTATCCATGAGGAAGAGGGCAGCCAGTTGCACAGAATAGCTAGCTGGCAGACCGCACAGCGGGACAACAGAAGTCAGCAAGGGAGTCAGTCTGCAACACAGGCAAGCCGCGGCAAGAAGAGGTCACAGCGGCAAGCGGCAGCTGCAGCAGGCTGACCGCGTGGCAAGCAGAACAATACGCGGGCGAACAGAATACACCAAGCGGCCAAGCCGCAAGGAAGAGAGAAGTCGCGGCGGGTAGAACGCGCGACTAGCAGCCGGCAGACCGCGCGACCAGAATATGTGCGGGTAGAAGAGAGAAGCAACCCGCGTGGGTAGATCAAAGAAGGCGCAGACAGATTAACAAACCGCACAGTCAGGAGAAGCGAGAAGAGTGTGGCTAAGAGGAAGCAGTTAGCTAAGATGAGAGGGGGCCGCAACAAAAAGAGACCGCGTCGGAGAGGGGGGGTGGGCAGCGGGAAGAGTCGCGACTAAGGAGAAGAAGGTCGCGCAATAAGGTCTCGCGACTAAGGAGAGAAGGCAATGCGAGAAGAGGAGGGAAGGCCGCGCGAGAAGACTCGTCCCACCAGTAACCGCAAAGACACGCGGTCAGAGCACCGCGGCAAAGAAATCAAGAAGTCACGCGGATAGGATGAGAAGACCGCGCGAGAAGGAGGGGTCCACCTCGCAGTAGCCGAAGACAGCTATAAAAGCCAGGCGAGAGACGGAAGACGAGTGGTTCCACGGAAGGCGAGAGAGCGGGTAGAGGAAGGAAGACCGCAGGAGATGAGCGGATAGCAGGGCGGGTAGACATCGCTCGAAGCCGGCGGGTAGAAGGAAGAAGACGCTAGAAACTGGCGGGTAGAAGGAGACGGCAGGAGTGGCGCGGACAGCCAGCAGGTAAACCGCAGACACGAGTGGTTAAAAAAGAACGTAGCCGCCCGAAGCAAGAGGTAGGACCGTATGGCTTTGACACCATGTAGAGAAGTACACAAGAAAAGATGAACAAAACAATCAACCTTGTATATACTTCTTTTGTATATCAATACAATGTATAAGTACATATTTATATGAGGAAAAGAGGAGAAGAGTCTCTTTATACACAATGTGGGACAAATACAACAAGAGAGAAAGAAAATAAATGGGCCATTAAGATGAGCCTTTACAATATCTTTTCTAACAAATATTAAATATTGTGGTGGCAACCCTAGTTACTCTCACGTCATTAGGGGTAAGTCCATCAAATGAAAACATAAACAAGCTACACAAGAATTAAAACATTGTAATTAGCTTATATCTGACCATTGTTTTATTCATTTTGATTTTGATATCTAAAACTGCTATGATGTAGCAAGCATTTAGGAATAAAAAATAGAGTATAGGCAGAAATTTAAAATAGCAGCAGGAATATCTGGACAGACTTACGTCCCAAGAAGAGCTTCCATATCTTCCTCTTCCGCTTGCGAAACAAGCTCTCTTTCAACAGTGACCTGGGATTCTGTTTGTGTCATAACATATGCAACCGGATCATCAAGGTTTTTGGCCTCATTAATGACAGCAGGAATATTTTCCTAGAACATATCATTCATGAAAACTATCAAAATCCCATATTATGCAATATTATAGTACAAAATGATAGAAAAAGTCCTGAATGGTGCTATCCAAATGATTAGATGATACTACAATATGACTAATAAATAGCCAATAATCATTATAATTGTTAGCTTTTCCCAAATTTTTGGGTTCAGATAAAAAGGAAGTAACCCAATACAGGAAGCTCCTGCCAAAACAAGGTATACGGAGAGATTGATGTGCACAATATTTGCTCTGCCTGATAGAGAAACTTGAACCCACATATTATGAGATTCCATTTACAAAATCCGTGCATTTTATCAGTGAGGTGGAGAAAGTGAACAATAGAAAGACAAAACTTAGTTGAAAGCAGGAGATAAGGAACCGTTTTAAATGTTACCTTAGCCCAAATGGCCATCTCCACAACATCTATGCCAACAACCTTAGGAAGATGGCCCGTTATCTCCTTGCAGACATTTAAAACACCAAAAAGAAGCCGGTTTCTACAAGTACATGGCAAAAGTATAACAATGCATTAATTTATATTTAAATATGGGTAATAAACTATCAATCAATAATGGAAACACAGCAATAAGTCTATAAGTAATAATTATGAACAATCTCTCCATGGATATGGGATATGCCCACTGGAACCTGTCATCAATATTGCGCATAGTCCATTGTGGGGGAGTAACACTTTGACTTCTAAGATTATCAAAACCCTAACAAAACACAGATAGAGAGTAATTTTAATTAGCACTAACAAGAACTAAAAAAACGGAATCATCCATGAAGTTGCTCAATAATGATAGTTGAAGAATGAAAAGAGAATGCATGAAAAATACCAGCATAAATGTACACCCACTATTATCATTTGGAACAACCTCCACTTTGGTTAGATGCCTCAGCTTGTACAACTTTGCAGGCTAGAATGCAATACAAGTATCAGACATTAGATGAACAATACAGATTTATACCAAAAGAGATTATACTGTAGTAACACAATTTGATAATCAATAAACTTATAAAATTAAGTGCAAATTGAAACATGTGTCAGTACAGTGACCTTATTACAAGTGGATTTCATAAGTTTTAGCACTGGGTCAGTCTATCCAAAAACATCAAAACTTCATTAAGGTTTGCTATCAGAATAATAAATACAGAAGAGATTTGACACTCATCATGGTTGGCAACCGCTATACTGTCTGGGAAGGAGTGAAGGGGCATGCATTTTAGGATGGTCTGATTTCAACGTTCAATCGGCTTGACTTTGTGGTAGAAAAAGCACACCAGAAAACATGGCAGTCTGTTTGGATGAAAAACTGTTTTTTTTTTTGCTTGTCACAAATTTTTCAAGAAAGCCACTTTCCCAAAAAAAAAATAGAAAAGATGACAAATGAACTAGCTTTTATAAATTTATGACTACAAAAATATAAGTAAATACTAAATAAAGCTTCAATATCTTAGTCATGAAACAAGGTTGAAACTGTACTAGCAAAATAACTCATTAAATCTGCTTAGGATTATGAATATTTCTTATAACAAGATGATTTCCCAAAGTCACACTACCTAAAATTAGAAAGAATTATGTATGGATATTTTTCTTTTTATTTAAACACGATAATATACTTGACATATACTAGAAAAGAGAAGATGCAACATACTAACTCTTTTCTCCTATCGCTTTTGTTAGAATAACCCTTGTATTGGGCCCATGTTTTGGCCCATTTATGCTTCTTCTTCTTTAGTCCCACATCTTGTATAAGATTTGTTTTTCTCTCTCTCTCCTATATATTTGTATTCTCTCATTGTATTTACATACTCAATCAATATACATAAGATTTGGGCTCTTTCTACATGGTATCAGAGCCAGGTTCCGATTCTCGCGGTCTGCCGACGTCAGACCGCACTGTGTAATTTCTCTCACGGTCTTCCTCCCGCGGCTTGTTCTTCGCGGACTGTTCCTTTCTATCCGCGCTCCCCTGCGGCTTGCTCTCTCAGTCCACTTCTTTCTGCTCTTTTTCTCTCCGTGGATCCACCTTCCCCCCCCCCTCTTGCTTTTATAGCCTTTTTTCTCTCCGTGGGACCACCCTCCTATCTGTCCGCTGCGGCCTCTCTACTCGTCGCGGCCTCTCGTCAGTCCGCTCCTTTGCTCTTTGCTTGTTCGCGGCCTGTCTTGCCTGCGGCCTCTCTTCTGTCCGCTGCGGCCTCTCTACTCGTCGCGGTCTCCTTCTCTGTCCGCTGCTAAGATCTGCTTGACTGTGCGGGCTGTCTCCTTCTCGCCTGCATCTTGATCGCGATCTTCCGCTCGTCTCCTGCTACGTCTTGTCTCAGTCCGGTGCGACTTGTCTCTGCCCGGCGCTTCTCCTGGTCGCTCCGCCTTTTGGTCGCGGCCTCTTCCAGCCGCTTGTGCTTTTACCTCTTGACCGGGCGGTCTCTTATCCGTTGCGACCACTTCTCTCCGCATATCAGTCGCACTCTGACTGATCGCTGGTGCCAGTGTGACCGTGCGGCCTTGTTCTTTTCCCTTCCCGCTCTCTTGGTCGCGGTCTCCTGTCCTCCTCGACGCGGCTTTGTCGCGCGGTCTCTTGCTCTATCCGCGGTGGTCTTCCCTGGTCGTCTAAGGGCCGCGGCCTGTCTCCATGAATTCCTCTGGCACTTCTCCCAGCTCGGCGGCCAGCCCGCCCCCTGTCCATCCGGCCTGTCCTCCAGACCGCCCGGCCTGTTCTGTCGAACTCCGTGACGAGCTCCGGATAACTACCATCTCTCTTTCTGGCAAGAAGAACTTTATTCCTTGGGTGCATTCTGTTCGGCGGGTTCTCCAGGCTAAGGGCTTTCTGCCGCACCTTACTCAGGCACCTCCTTCTCCTATTACGGATGATTGGCTTTGTAATGACGGTCGTGTTCAGACTTGGATTCTGAACTCCTTGGATGGTGAGTCGTATCAAATGGCTATGTACCACGACACTGCCAAGGTTATGTGGGATGAGCTTCATTCCTTGTATTCTGGCCGCGACAGCCTCCAGCATCTTTATGACATCCTCACTGATCTCTTCACTCTGGACACTGGCGGCGCCTCAGATATGACCTCGTTTGTCGTTCGGGCTAAAACTCTTGCTGAAGCCTGGATCCAGCATCAGCCGTCCACCACTGATCATGCTGCTCAGCGGGCTCAGAAGAAGCTGCTTGCATTGCCATCCTTATGGCTCGCCTTCCTTCTCATCTTCACAGTCTTCGTGCTCAA